>KK115102.1:744967-786094 GCA_000611955.2 Stegodyphus mimosarum | reverse complement strand
ACACCAGTTCTGCCAATGGCGTTGTGTTGGTGCTTCCCACACTTAGTCCTGTCCTGTCCTGATAATTAAAAAGCTTATAAATGCTGAATTGAAACAGCTCATCTCAGTTGTTGTTGTTGTTGCTGTAGTTGTAGCTGTGAAAAGCGAACTGCTTGTTTGTTTACTTAATGCTGTTATTGATTGTAGCGATTTCGCTGTGAAATAGAATTATTTTATGTGTTTTGAACTGAGTTTTTGCTAAACGTTTGAGATATTGTGATATTGTGCGAAGATCTGTGAAGAAATATTTTAGCATTTAAATTTATTTCTTGTGGAAAGAATAAATTTTTGTTAACTTTTTACGACTTGTGCATTCAATATATAACGAACCCGTACGCACGTAACAATATCTTGAGGAAAACAACCTTCCATTTCATCTACAAGTAAACATGCTTTCTGAGAATTGGAACATATTTTAATAAACAGCGCCAAAATTTTGTATGATAACAGCGAGTCACTGTATATATAATTTTGAAAGAATTCCACAGCTTTTTATTTATAAAACTATGGAGTACCGGTTGATTAAAACTTGGCTTAACTGAAATGGCGAAAGAAAATATCATTAATCAGTAAGTTCAAAAAAGCAGTCACCTTGAACTTTTTCTAATTATTGCTTATTTTTCATTTCTTATTTTTTAGAGGTAAACGGGTATTTGAGAAGGAATGCCAGTGACCTGAAATATCAACACTTATGCATGCAAAAATAATTAATAGTTGTTCCCCAGAACTGATGACTTTCAGTTGTCTTTATTCATTGATGGATTGTATCAATTAAAATGGCTTCGTTCTAAAAGTATATTCGTAAAATTGAATAATCCCCAAAATCGGAAGCATTGAAGAGTTTAATAAATTATAAATCTTTTACATTTAGAAGTAATATATTCCAAGTGAAATTTGGCTGAGTTGTTGAGAAATTTGATTTTAGATTATTATTGATGTTGGTAACGTTTCAGTGGGGGATATTTGAAATAGGAAGCTTATTTTTCTTTATGGCACTAGAGTCATTTTAATTTAATTTCTTCATAACTCTGCTATCACAGTTTAATTGTTTAAACATGCTTACTGTTGTTTTTCACCTTCACCTGTGGAACATCTGTTTAATGTCTTAAAATAATGATTTTATAAAAATATAAATTTAACAATTTAACTTGTTCGTTATTAGATATTGTTGCTTGCGTACGGGTTCGTAATGGAGTGAATGCAAACAGAACTGATGATATTTTGATAAAATTTATTTTCTCCAAAGGCACACTTTGCAGCTCTGGAACTTTCAACAAAAGTAGTCGTATGGCTCTTCTTAGTATGACAGAATGCAATCAGTAGTTACCACTTCAAACTACTCAGAACGTTAAACACAGCGCAATGCCAAGCACAGCTAAAGAGCGAAGCTCACACTGTCATCTGTCAACACTCCGAACTCAACTCTGACTAAAAACTGAAAATGATGTTGCGGTCTTAATTAGTTTTTCCCCGTACGCTGAGAAAATTCCAGTACCTTCGATTTTTCGAAATTGATGCAAGGCATACAAAATGACAGTTAGGGCCGGATATAACACGGCTGTTTTGCCCAGGCACCCTGGTGCTACACCACTCAAAAGGACCAAAGCTTGTAAGCTTGTATAACACGTACATTTAAGAAACGGACCAATTATAGACGCAAGGGAATCACGCCGACGTGGAAAAATAGAACAGGCAAATCGACAACCTTGTATTCGGCGTAAAGTTTGTAAAATCTCAATCGATTTCGAGGGAAAAACGGGTCCCCCTTCATCAGCAGCAAAAAAATTCTGCAAATCGAGAAAGCGAGTGTCGATCACATTTATACCCTACAGGCAACCCTTGTAAGGAGCCAATAGTGCCATCTGTCGGCGAAAATAGTAACCGAAATGCAGGGTTAAGTTAGTAGAATTTTAAAGGCATTAGACAAGACTGAATTGGAATTAAAATCATTGACTAAACAGGATAAATTTTTGTGAATATGAAAAGCTTCAAGAAAATCCCCTTGGCTGAGAAACGTATCACTGAAGAGGTCGCTCGAGGGCGGGAAAGACGATGCTAAAAAGGAGGGCGGTAAAGAAGGTCGCAACCTCAATGAAATAAATAGAAATGATGATATATATATATATATATAATATATAAAAATGGCAGTAGGGAATTGCATTTGTTCAATTGCCTGTAGGGTATAAATGTGATCGACACTCGCTTTCTCGATTTGCAGAATTTTTTGCTCGTGATGAAGGGGGACCCGCTTTGCCCTCGAAATCGATTGAGATTTTACAAAATTTACGCCGAATACAAGGTTTTCGATTTGCCTGTTCTGTTAGACCAGTTATAATTACACAGGGATCGGATTAAAATGTCGCAAAGTGGTTGCTTAATTGTTTGCGATTAAATTTTGCTGTTTTTGGGGATTCCTCGCCAAATTTGGAGGCAAAAATTAGTTGCCAAAACTATGGCTAGTTTGGTGCTATCTTGCCAATTTCGCGAGATAGCCATTTACGTCAATGCTAAATGGACATGTCCTTGTAATCTTAACGTTTCCGGTGACGTTCCGGTTTTTTCGAGGCACTTTCTGCTACTTTATACAAGGGTTACTACAATTTTACATATTGTTGCTTGCGAACGGGTTCGTAATAGATTAAATGCATATGAACCCCATGACTGTTTAATAAAATTTATTTTATGAAAAGAAACATTTCAGAGTTCTGGAACTTTCCGCAGAAATATTCGTACAGGTGTTCACAGCAACGCGAAGTAAAATCAATAGTTACTCTTTAAACTATTATTAAGAACGTTAAACACAATGCAAGCAATGCGCACCTAAAGGTGAAACTTTCAATACATCTAAGTCGCTCTGACCTAACAACTCACAACAACAACTGAGAATTGATGCTCTCTCCGGTGTATATGTTTTCCCCGGCCTCCGAGATATTTCTAGTACTTTCTACTTCTCGAAATTACTAGAAGACAATATGAGGGTAGAATTATGGTTACAGCTAATATAGTGATCAATTACATTTATTGAATTACATTACCTTGTGATATCTCCTTGTTCAACTTTTGGAATGACAGATGAAGAAAGTGCAGAAACCTGGCAGGAGAAGGGTTAAAAGAACCCTTTATTAAACTCTTTAAAATTCACAATGCGTCGACTTGACGCTAACAAACTACGCCTCGCTTGGACGGTAACTTGCCTAGCAAGAACTAAATAAAAATTCAAAGGTATTACCAAACAGTAGAGTTTTCCTACAGGGCTCAGATAATTCTGTTACCCCAAAACCGCGTCGAAGTCTCGTTGCAGCAGACTAATAGCTGTTATGCCACTTTAACCGGCAATAAATGCAGAATCAGAAGCTCACGCTACAAAGTACAGTGCTTGCCCACACTCTCTAACTTTCCCTTGATAAACTGTGTATTTTAACCTTTTCCTCCCTTGGTAGAATTTGCATTCCTTCACGCGCGCTACCAAATTTAAATATTCTGCCATTGACCATTAGAGGATTACGGCGATTCAAGGACCGGACCAAAATATCCAAAAATTGTCGCCAAGTTTAACAACGTTTGGCGATTTCTCGCCAAATTTGGCAGCAAAAATTAGTTGCCACTCGCAAAATTACCAAGATACCCATCTACTTAATGTTAAATGAACTTGACTCTATATTCTTACTTTTCCTGGCATAGCTTGTCTCTCTAAACCTGTTATGTTACATTACACAGAAAAATACCACAATTTCACATATAATTGGACTAAAAGCACCTATCTATGTGCAAAATTCGTAACATTATAATTTCACTAAAATTATTTACATAGATAGGAAATTCATAACAACAGGCACATTTTTTTATAGATAACGAAGCCCAAAAGTTAAATTTTTATCTTTTATGCAAATTGGTAACTAAAAATAGCCTAATTTTGTTAAATGACGCATATAAAATGAACTCTTTTTATTTAAAGTAAAAGTGACTATGTTCTATCGCCCCCTAAGAAAGACAAAACAAAAACAGAATGAAAAGGGGGGGGTGAAAGCAAAAAGTAATCCGAAACGACTTTCTCCCCGTTTCTGAAAAATATTTTGCTCTATTGGCATTATTTGAAAAGAAAGCTTCTTTAGAAAAGCGATTGGTCACATGTCTTTTACACGAGAGGGAGTCGTGCAAATGCACACAGTAATAAGAGGGTTTATAAATTGCCACTACTTTTTATCCCTAAAATAGGTCTCTCTTAATAGACACTCTCTTCCGTTTCATATATAATCAACTTTTTCGTTGGCTGGAAAAAAATAAATATATTAAAAATCCCACCTTCTTGACATTTATTTCTATCACTGATTTAGAAATCTATAAAATTTAACCTCTCTCAGAAAAGATTAGGAAAATTAAGGAGCTTTACAAGACAGGATATTCGGACTGTTGGCGTTCAAAACTTGGGAATGTGGCAGGAGCTGTCACTACAACAAAATATGTGTCTCTGACGTTTCCTTACACAGAGAACCGACTCATGAAAATTCTCAGAATAACTCAAGGTTCATTGGGTAATTTACATTGCATGAGCAGCTGCAAATCGGAGTTGACCGCGGTGTTTTCTAAATAAAAAATGCACCTGCATAATAGCAAAACAATTCAGTAGTTTTCTTCATTAGTAGCTTTTGTGTAATATTTTAAAAATATTCTTGTGCCCTTTGCTTAGACATATATTATTTGTATGTCTAAGCAAAGGACACGTATAGAAATCTGATTGCCGTGTTTTAAGGGAAAATTAGTTTTCCAATAATCATTTTTTCCAATTTTGATTTTAAAAGACTAAATGAACTTTTGCTGATTCCCCGAACATATAACTTATTCAGGTTTGAAACATCGAGTGCCAGTAAATTAAGCCAATAAGCTGGAAAAGTGCAAAACCAAATTCATTTTAAAAAAGAAAATGCTTAATTCTCAGATTTAGAATCTTTAAATGAGATTCAATAATAGTTGTTTCTAATCAATATGCCTATTTTAAGTGAAAATACATGCATAAGCGTTCTATTTAAGAAAAATGATTATTAGTAACGGAGATAATTCCAGTTGAAAGGAATATGATTTTAGTTGCGTTCATAGATAGGGTCAAAAGTCTTAAAATTATAATTCTTGCTTAGATACCTCGACAACGAAAAGCTGAATACAGTTGTAAGATTTAAAAATGAATTATTTTTCCCCGGACTGAAATGCTAAAAGCTTTAGAGATTAATCCATGCAGTAGTACAGTTAAAGGGACACCAAACGGTATAGTCTCAGGTACGAATCCCGGAGAAGGCATGCATGTTTGTAAAGGAATAGTGTCCGTCCGGGATGGTACTCTAAATATTCGGCGAGCCTAAGTTCTCTAGAGAGGTTGCTGGTTGGGAAAGAGGAGTGGGAGACCTTTGGATCTCCATCAAAATTTGGGGGCGGAACTCAGCTAAATCCATTGTCACCTATAAGGTGCTCAAGGCTGTTGCCAACGACAAGCGTAAACTTGCGCTATTGCCAAGAGGAATTTCGTGGGCTTGGCCTGACTATAGGTCAGACAAGTGAGCATTAGCAACAACAGCACTTAAAGGCCTTTGAAACATCGGGAAATCCTTGCGTGCAATTCCGAAACTATCATTCAAAAGTTCAATCGGGAAATAGGAATTTCTAAAAAATGAAATGGAAGAAACGTGAAAATTATAGAAATAGTAATTGCAAAACGAATTATGTTTTCGATATTAGTTTCCGTTATTTTTCACAAAATGCACTTTTCTCGATGTTTAGGTACCTTTTTATAAAAGGAAATTATATGTTCTAAATAGTGTAATCTAAACTAAGTCGCTAGGTCTTAGTTTTTTTTTTTTTTTTTTTTTTTTTTTTTTTTCAAGCAGTATGAGGGCGGGCATTTTTTTTTTTTATTTAGAAAAAAAAATAGGAAACCCTCGTGTACCACAAAGTATCACACGAGGCTTACAAATCGTAAGTAAGAAAGCAAAATTGTAAGAAATAACATCACTTTTCAATAATACAATGAAAACATTCACAAGGGAAAAACGGAATTAATACAAAGTATGAAAATGTATAAAGAAATCATTTACAAAGTTTAAAATAAACATCAACAAAATCATTGAAAGCTCGATAGGCCGAAGCTGAAGATACCAAATCATAACATTTCGGCGGCCAATCTATTCCAATTAATTTTAATCTACATTTCAATAGATTTCTTGCTTTATCAAGCAGTGGGTAGTCAAAAAGCAGGTGGAAAACACTTTGCTGTACGCCAAGATTGCAATAACACAAATTGGAAGACGTCAGCTTAAACCGTTCAAGATAGACATTGAACTTACCATGTCCAGACAAAAATTGAGTAACTTTAAAATTGAGCAACAAATCCTTACTTTTCAGTCTATCAAAAATAGTTGGGAAGAATGTTTTTGTAACACATCCCTTATCAGAAGAGATATAATCACAGTTCCACCGCTCAATCATTTTAACCTTGAATGTTTTTTTGAAATAAGATTTTGGAATATTTACATCAACATTAATATCCTTTTTAGTTGCATTCTTAGCAAGCCAATCAGCTCTCTCGTTTCCATAATTGCCCGAATGACCACGGACAAATGTAAAAAACACTGAAATACCCTTCTTATCCAGATCTCCAAGAGACTGCTGTATATTAACAATAATATCATTACATGAAAAGATATTTTTAAGAGACTCCAGGGAAGAGAGTGAATCCGTACAAATTAAGTAGCTGGAACTACGTCCATCCTGGCTAATTATCCATTTAATTGCAAAATTAATACACAGAAGCTCAGAAGTATATACAGTACATTCATTTCTTATGCGAAATTGGTGATACTCAATTTCAATATCATCTTCAAAAATAACGTAAGCAAAACCAACTTTATCATCAATCCTACTACCATCCGTATACAACACAAGTGAGAATGAATTTACATCAGTGTCCATACTATCTAGAATATGTATTGGTTGTCTTACGGAAGGATGTGGAAGAACAGACAAAGGCAATAAACGATCAAAATGAGAATTGGAGCAGTTTGCAAGACTATTCTTGTAATCTATAAAAGTCAAAATAAACAAATCCAGCGGTGGAAATCCGGCAAGAGAGAAAACAGCATTGTAACTAATAGTTTGATAACCCTTTATAACTCGCAGTAAAATTCGTCTTTGAACTCGAAGCAGGCATTTAGAGTTAATTTTCTTTTTTAGAGACAGTCCCCAAGCTCTACATCCATATGAAATAAAGGGAACAATGCCTTGTTTATAAATAATTGCGCTAACATTCGATTTAACACCAAAACTATTACATGCAATTCGATTTAGCCCACGCTGAAGTCTCTCACATTTATTAGAAATGTAGGAAATATGCTTTTTCCAGTTAAATTTGCTGTCCAACAAAACACCTAAATATTTAATTTCATTCACCCTCTCTAGGGGATTATCATTTAAAAACAGTTGATATCCTTCATAAGTAGTATTTTTTCTATCAATAAACATGGTCTTGGATTTTGCATGATTAAAGTTTAATTTAAAATCTATTGACCAATGATAAATGAAATCTAAAACATCTTGAGCTAGACGAAAAGCTTTTTGCATTTCTTTTTCTTGAATACAAATCAACAAATCATCTGCAAAGGCAATGACTTCACAACTGAAGAGATCAGAGAGTTTCTGTAAGAGATCATTCATAATAATAATCCAAAACTTGGGACCGGAAACAGAGCCTTGTGGACATCCTCTCTGAGGTTGACGAACACTTGAGGTGCCACCCAGAAAAAGCTCAACCGTCCTGTCTTTCAACAAATCAGAAACAACATTAAACACATTATGAGGTATTTTCATTTTTTTTAGCAAATTAAGAATAGCAGGCCACCATGCATTATCGAAAGCGCCTTCAATATCAAGAAAATTTAAAATAGTGTACAAACCTCTCGTCCTGCCCCTCTGTACAATGTTGCTAAGACGCAGAAGTGCATCCTCAGTACATTTTTGAGCAATGAAACCATATTGGTTAGGACTAAGAATGTTTTCTTTATGTAAATGCCAAGTAATTCTATTAGTAATTAGTTTTTCAAAACATTTGCCCAAAGAAGAAAGAAGACAGATACACCTGAGATTATTCACATGCGGAACACTAAAAGTTTGTTTCTTGGGTATCACAATAACAAGAGCATTCTTCCAAGTTCGTGGAAAGGCACCAAGATTCAAACATATATTGAATAATCTATAAAAAACTGCAGGAAAGAGCCGATGAAAGTATCTTATAATTTCATTGGGAATAGAATCCGGGCCAGGAGCCCTGCCAAGCCTTAGATTTCGAATTACACCATCAACCTCGGCCTGCGAAAAAGGAGGATCAATCTGAGACGCATATTCACTGCGAGCAGATGAGCGCCACTGAGTATGAAAGTCATTATCAAACCTCACACAATCAGGAGGAAATGCTTTATCAAGAACAGCGTCAATAGTTTCCTCCAAGGAAGACGTAAAGTTACCGTTTGGAAGCCGAAGGCCCGAGATCTCAATTTTCCTCATAAAATTTTCTTTAATACCATAAGTGTAAATTTTTTTCCACACATTCTCATTATTGATATCCGAAAGAAACTTCCTCCAAGACTCTAATTTGGCGTCAAGAAGCATTTCATTGTATTTTTTCCTTAAATCAAGGTATTTCCGCTTATACAAGTCCCGTATATCAATGCTAGTAGTTCTCTGGAACCTCCGTCTAGCAGCGTTGACTCTCTTTCTCATAATGGAAATTTCCAACGACCACCAAGGTACTTTTCGTATACCAGTCCTTCTAGTAGGCATAGATTTAATACATGCCCGAAAAATAACTGAAGTTATAAAATCCACACTAACATCAAGTGAGTCAGTATTTCTGCAAGAATCCAAAATATTATTGATCAAGGATATGTACTGTGAACAGTATTTTTCAAAATATCCCCAGTTTGCTTTTTTTGTATTAAATAAAATTCTATTGACAGCAATAAAAGAAGCAGTAGAAATAGACAAGTCGAATTCAATCATTGCATGGTCTGACAATGTTTCACAGTCCGAGAGACACCAGCGGGTAACATTTGCTAGCAAATCAGCACCAATAATTGTGACGTCTATATAGCTTGATCCCTGTTCCGAACAAAAGGTAGGGCCGCAGTCCTCATTGATCACATATAAATTATAGGAGCTGACAAAATCTCCAAGCTTGTTTCCTCGAGCATCACTGTAAGGACTAAACCATAGTTCAGACTTACTGTTGGAATCCATACCCCAAATAAGCTTTACAAGATCCCTAGCCTGGAAGACCCGACTTATTTTCTGTAAATCAAAGTCAATACATCGGGAAGGCTCAAAGTAGTATGAAAATAAAAAATATTTTGTATCTTTAAAAATAATGTCCAGAGTCACCATATTATAATCCAAGAATCTTAAATCCAAAAACGTAGGCAGAAATCCGGCTCGAACAACAATAGCAGCCTTTATGACCTCTGCATTAAAATCATAATATAACCTAAAGGAACTTGGAAAGCCAGGCAAAAGACCATGATAAAAGTAAGGCTCTTGAATGAAAGCAACAGAAACATTATTTACCTCCATATTCAAAACAAGTTGCTGAGTTGCAGCCTTACATCTATGTAAATTAATTTGAACAAATTTTAAAACAGAATTATGACCATTATCCATAATTTGTTCTTGATATATTTTGACTTCTTATAAATTCATGACAAGAGCAACTTTCAGAAAAAGGCAAATGGCTTACGTTTAATTTTTTTTTCTCATCTTTTATCTTTTGATTGCGTCTAATGCAATTAATACAGACTTTCAAATTCTTATGTGGACAATTTTTACTTTCATGTTCACGTGCACAGAAATAACAAGCGCGGAGGTTTTTACAATGTTCAGCACGATGATTATATCCTAAACAGTTAAAGCACCGATTAATCACAACAAAATCATCCACAATACAAATACTCCAAGAAATTTTTAATCTACATTCCTGTAAAATACCTCTACGCACGTCTGGATGCACCTCAACTACTAAATGTCTCGTATTTTGAAATTTCCTTAACGTAAATCTAATTCGAGACTCCTTCCATTTATTTTCTGAAGCAATAACATCTGGATTTTGATTTTTTAAAACATCAAGAACATCCTCATCCCTTATTTCATTAGGGACATTTTTTATTAAGATCGTGGGATTCCTTCGTCTCGAAGGAAAGGCAGTTAATTCTGGTGATTTTACTTGAATTTCAGATTGTATACTTTTTAAGTCATTTTCAGAGGGGCATTCTATCAACACCTTGCCATTTCCAATATTTTTTAGATTGAGTATACCCACTTTTTTCTCTACAGGATTAATTTGTAATTTAAGAATCTTTTTAATATCCTCTGACGAACGGTTTTCCGATGAAATAACAAGACCACAGCTTAAAGAATTTTGTTTCACATTGTCCACAGGAGATGGCAGCACAGCACTAGCATACGTTGGTTTTACAAAAATGTCTTTAAGACTTTCCTTACAAGCTTCACGGTAACCCAACGACTTAATACGTTCAAAATTCTTAGTAATCAAACACTTTAACTCACACATTGCATGCCTTGCCTCTTCACGAACATTCTGGTTCATATTACACTTTGACTCAATAGCCGTTTCAAGTTTATCATAGCAACATTTAAGCGCACTATAAAACGCATCATCGTTCTCTTCGTCCATTCTGGCGTTGCCTTACCCCGTGACACTACTCAAGGATATAAACAAATCGCCGTGCTAGGCTTAGCTGTACCGAAATCTTGCAAGAGCCATAAAATTAACAATACTTCTTTCAACTTGAAACAATTTACACAAACATAAAGCAGAGTACTTGCACAAATAAAATAATACACAATAAATAGTTTGCACACATTAATTACCGCAAAATCAAGCTGAAAATCAGAGCTCAAGAAAACACACACAGCAATGGCGCGAGCATGCGCAGTCCTATCTAGGTCTTAGTTTGACAATGAAGTATTTACGTGAAATGTCCAGTGACATATGAAATTTCAAAGAAAACTAACTAACTTTGTTTTAACTGGGGAAATAAAATTATACTCCTCTTCTATTAGAAATAAGGCAGAATTAATGCAGACTTACAGTTCTATTAGAATTAATGCAGAATTACAGTTCGCCCACAGCTGGCTTTCTGAACTATCTTCCAGAAGTTTAATGAGGCTAGATAAAAACTTGGAAGGTAAAATTATACCCTTCATGACTCTTGGTAAACTAAAAGCTTTAAAAAAGAAACACAGTTTTCGGTAAAAGAAATTGTGAAGGGACAACTATCATTCTTTACGTTTTCAGACGTTTTTGGAGAGGAAAAGAAAATGAATGCGAGCTTCGTAACTCTGATGAATATGTCTTTCGGAATGTTAGACACTAAGTTATGCATGCATGTAAGAATCTTTTTCCTCCAATAACAGACTCAGTTCTACAAGGCTTCTTTTTTAACGAAAAAAAGAGAAAGAAACCGTTGAGCTATTCTGAAGTCCTTATCTCAGTTTCAAAGAAGTACCCTTAAAGATTTTTGGTTGAGGGATTGAATGAATATTCTTTGATTTCTGACAGCGGCATCAAGTTGGTGCTTTTCGTCACAATGTACACGATACGTTGCATAGGTTTTCCAACTATGATGTATCTGCTATAGGCTAGATTTGTAACTGGAGATCCATTTAGCAATTTCTCCTAGATAAACAGATGCCAGAAATTTAATATATCAAGCCAAGCAAGCACGCGGAAAAACTTTGAGAAATCTTAATCTTTGAATTTCAGACAGTAATCCTAAGGGTTTCTGTTATTTGCATTATTCTTGAACAAGACTCAAGAAAAGATTGAAAATATTTCTATAGATTTTTACAATAATATTGAATTCTCAGTATTATGTTTTTAATTGATCATAACACTTTTTAATAAATAATATATTTTCATAGTAAAACCGATTCCTAAAATTATTTTGTTTCATTTGAAATTCTTTGACAGATGTTTTTTCAACGTAGTGAGAAACCACTTTTATACTCCAAGACGTTGAACGCAGAAACTATCTATATACTCACCATGCAAGTATGAAAGTGAATGCATGTATATCAGGTGAGAACAAAGCAGAGATCACTTCTTCATATCCCCAATACCTTTACTAACCGTTTTGAGATAAATGACAAAGTCGTTTGTGCATATGTCTTATACGCATCACCAGCAAATTGTTATGTAGTGATTTTAGTTAGTTTTGAAGTATGGATTAATATGTAGTTAATTGCAGTTTATTTGTTAATTAATTATTGTGTGAGTAAAATTATATGCACTAATTTATGCTTATTCTAAATCTTTCTTCACGAGTTGTATTGCTTACGTTATTGAATCAATTATTTTTATGCGACAGACAGACAGCTTTTACTCTTAAACAGAGTTCTCATTCTTACGTTACGCGTTCGATTGTTATAGCTTTCGGGAAAAGGAGACAATGGGAAATCGGTTGCTTTCTGCGTAATATTTGAAATTTAAAAATACTTCCTTTTTATTCACATGGATGAAATTTATACCTCTTAGAGAGAAAAAATTTAGCCTTCTTATGAATCTACTTTCATGACTGTACGTCGCCCCGTTGGAGAATTATGCCCATTTAATTGCTAAAATTGTTGAATTTCGTGTCTAAAAATTTATTCTGCTAAAAGGGTCCATTTCGAGCACAAGTGCATTTGTGCAGCAAAACAAGAGCTCCTAAAGATACCTCCCTTTTCCGTCTAGGCTCATCCTGGCGAGTTGATGGTAGTACTCGGATCTAAGTGACCGATCAGGAAGAAGCCGGAAAAAGCTGGATTCAAGTGGCATCCACTATGGGGTTAACGCATTGATTCGATGAGAAAAAAACAACATTCTAGACTCCTACACGGGGATGGTAAAGTGCGAAGGAGTAGACGCTCTACCCCTCTTCTTAGATGTACAAATTTTCCTTATTCCTCATCCCCCTAACTTAAAGCCAGCAAGACGTAAACATGTCCACTACCGGACACCCCGGGTCAACATCGGCTCTTCCAGAGGAAGAAAAATGAACTGTCTTCTTACAGCTGCGAATCCAAGGCAAAAAAGGGCTGAGCATGGCCTTGCACGACGATTTTAATCGTCCAGAATCCAGAATTTTCGAAAATCACCAAATTTGGTGAATTAGTATGCAAATCTCGCCAAACACAAAACAGTGCTGCGAAAACTTAGTTTTTCCTTCTACACACCAAAAAAAATTCCACCCTCGCCACCCCCTTCGCCAACAAGGAGGGGTGAGGGAAAGAATGCAACAACCCTACCATGCAACCGGACGCAGTACATGACCTTGACGAAGGGTGTGCTCGAAATGGACCCTTTTAGCAGAATAAATTTTTAGACACGAAATTCAACAATTTTAGCAATTAAATGGGCATAATTCTCCAACGGGGCGACGTACAGTCATGAAAGTAGATTCATAAGAAGGCTAAATTTTTTCTCTCTAAGAGGTATAAATTTCATCCATGTGAATAAAAAGGAAGTATTTTTAAATTTCAAATATTACGCAGAAAGCAACCGATTTCCCATTGTCTCCTTTTCCCGAAAGCTATTGCAATCGAACGCGTAACGTAAGAATGAGAACTCTGTTTAACTCGCATAAAAATAATTGATTCAATAACGTAAGCAATACAACTCGTGAAGAAAGATTTAGAATAAGCATAAATTAGTGCATATAATTTTACTCACACAATAATTAATTAACAAATAAACTGCAATTAACTACATATTAATCCATACTTCAAAACTAACTAAAATCACTACATAACAAAATAAATACCTCCGGAGAAGCCACTTAAATCCTAATATTAATATTTTCCAAGAGCAAGTAACTGCTATGAAGCATGTAATACTATTTCAAGCAATGCATATAGATATTAATCCTATGACCGTCCAGGAATTTCGCTAAGAAAGCACAAATTTCCTAAATCTGCTATGACAAAAAATTATTTTCTTGATTTTAATGTAAAAATTCTCCTGGTATTTTATACCTGGATTTGTGTACTTTTATTATATCGCCCTGATTTCTTCGACATATTTTAATATGCATTTATATATACATTCTTACAGATATCGCAAAAATATTCTAGACCGTATATATACGGCGTTGCCGGTTAGAGGGTTTTAATGGGAAAAGTGTTCAATAAGATAGCTAAACGGCAGTTAATGTGATGTCTAAAGTATTTTTCCATCAATCAAAATGTTTATGATCATTGAAATCTCCCAAAATAATATATCTGAAAGCAGGACTTGAATGAAATCGTACATATCCAGGATTCGAGCAAAATTAATACGCATATTGCCTTGCAAAGAGGGCAGCGAAACATACATCACATTCTGGGTTCTGACTAAACTTCCAAATTTCTACGTAAAATCCTCTTTATAACTAATGAATACACAACTGTGGCAGAAAGAATAGGGATAAGAGAGTTAAAGAGTAGGTTTACTTTCTCTGGAATCTAAAATAGGAGCATATCCAAAATTTTTTTCTTAAACATTTTCGTTAATGGCATTATACAACGTGAAAAGATCTCGAATTTGGGAAAACAGTTGAACTTAGCGGGAGAACATCAAATTTGGAATGGTCAACTTTGAGGTCGCCAATCATGTTCTTTACAACGCACTCCTTGAAAAGGAATATAACTTTCTGTAAATTCTGTGTATTTTGCAAATGAGGCGATTCAGACTACTGAATCTTTGAATGCCTGTTAACAGAAAACATGTTTTGTCAAATTTCTAGCTCTATATCATGTCATAGTACTCCATTTATGCGGAGTGAAAAGCAGATCCTAGATAAGATCATGAAAACCATGCAGAAGTTACCTGGAATGAATAAGATGAAACTATGCCTTTCGTAAAATCTAAGCATATCAGTACACATATTTCACGTAGTACTTCTTGCATAGTTAAGAATAGCTAATTTTACTCATTACCAGTGGAAGCATATGCATACCGCAGTTCTTACGCAGCTTTTATTTCCAAAACAGTTTGTCGTAGACATGCATTTGCAGTTTACAAAACTGTTTTAAATAAAGAAAATATTCATATTATGCATTTTTAAGTTTAAATAATTAGTTTTGAGAAACTTATGACATTAACTTTTTATACGTATAGAAGCTGGCATGGGGTCTTTCAGTGGATACCTGGCTATTGTTACATTTTTTGGGAACGAGCAGGCAGTCTGCCTCGCGAAAAATCGCTCGAGACTACTACAAACGAAATTTTTGATACTGTCTTTCCATTCTCTCAAGCTTTACACCAAGAAAATAATAAAAAATAGTTATGAATTGACTTCCAAAGTAGGATTAAGCTAAAGCTTTGGAGTACTGAAGATCTTTTAGCAATTCCCAGCAGCCCACAGCGAGAAGCTGTTGCCCAGTTTCGTCTCCTGAATGGACATAATGCTTTGCAGAGCACCTCCATCGTAAAGAAATCTTTCCCAGCCCTGACTGCCTTCTCTGCAATTCGGCATGTCCAATGAATAAAGGCCACCTTCGTCATTGAGCGTCACTTCTTGATGACTCTGAAACGGCGATTTACTGGCGTACTAGAAAACTTCTGAGGCAAAGATTTCATTCACTTTTTGGACACCTTTTATTGTTTGTTTATATTTCCATATTTTTGCATTTGTCACTAAAAGTAAAAAAATAATAATGCTTATTCTAAAAGAATAAATAATTTAGCTCCACACAAGAAAAACTGATCAATATGTTGGATTTTAAAATTTAAAATCACATTCAATGCTGATTCACAAATGGAACATCTAATCGCTTGCATTTGTACCTAACAAAAAATTAAATAGTAATTTAAAATAAGGTTTAAGTAAGGAGCATTGCTATACAGGTATCTTGAAAAATACTGACCAATGTAAATATTTTCGAAAAGAAAAAGATGTCGTTTACATAATTTTATATAAATAGGGTTCTGGAAAACATCATGTTCTAGAAAGCTGTCTCCAGTACTGGCACATAGAAAATTATATCTATAGATTACTTCAATGATGGCTGTTCTTAAGAGTACATAAATATGTAACATATCAGGAAATACGATGGCTACTTTAAGAAATGATTGGCGACCTCAAAGTTGACCATTATAAATTTGATGTTCTTCCCCTAAGTTCAACTGTTTTCCCAAATTCGAGATCTTTCCACGTTACATAATGCTGCTTGCAGAAGGGAACTAAAACCTAAAATTAATAAATCGCAACTTAGCTGTTATTATCTGCACCTACGTGGTATGAATACTGCTTCTCGAGCAATTACGTCACTTCTTAACTTCTCCTGCCATGCCAGACCTCTGCTCTGCTTTGCTCTATTGTTTTGTAACTTAAAACCCGTGTTACATAATTATTACTGTTGCTAACTACGATCTAGAAGCATATTGTCTACAAAGAAATGATGTGATGTGTGTAAAAATAAAGATTGGGAGTCCTCAATTTCAGTTTTGTTAGCTTTGTCTGTATGTCTTCACCCTCAGCCATGACGATTGTCAGAGGTTAAACTGGGCAGTTTTCTTCTACGCATTAAAATATCACATATATATAAACTATATATATATATATATATGCATAAACTATGTATTGCTTCAATGTATTTTTAAGAATATATATATATATATATATATACAGTAATCACTAGCCAAAGACATGTGCTCAGAATTCAGTTCAGGAATAACGTCTTTATCATTAAAACAATGAGTTCTTCCATAAAATTTCTTTAAATACAGAAGCCTAATTACATGTATGTTTTTAGAGGCGATCAGGTGGTTTTGATTCATCTAGATGTGAGCTATTGTTATTTTTTTGAAAATCTAAATGTTTTTAAACACTTCTGAGTTCGTTGCTGTTACCTCGCGGATTTCGCGCCCTAGAAAAATAAAACGTATTGACATTTGACAGAAATGCGTTTTGAAAACCTCATGCGCAAGCGAACCAGCTAAATAAATGCACAGCTATGTCTTGAATAATCAGGTCTTTTGTTTTTAAAATAAACTCAAAAGTTTACAAATTGCGTTAATTTATATGACGAACTAATACCATAGTCAAGTTTGTTTCCCTCCTATTTGGGTTTGCAAGTTTAAACAGGTAATTTTAATTATTTCGGTTTTCTTTTATAACTTTAATTTCTGGAAAATTAATTCTTACACTAGCAGTCATTTTCTAATTGCTTTGCTCTAAATTTTAGCCCAAAAGAACTACTAGTATCGAAATGGAACGTCGAGTCGCTATAAATGCGTCGTTTCACTTTTCGAGTCTGTTGCCACTCGGCAAAATATAATATATTTATTTAACTTTCAAACTGGATCTGTTTGTTGTAGATTACAATCTAACTTACTGAGGGCAATAGACGCTGTTCTTAAGATTATTCGTTTCTGTCTTTTGACTCGGATTGAGTTGAATAACAAAAACACATTTAATTCATGATCTACCTAATTAAAAATATTCAGTATTTTCATAGAATGACCTTATATATATATATATATATATTTTATTTATGCCATGTTTTGTAAAACTTAATTAATTTTTGATTAACAAACTCGGCAGTTTGAAAGTCCAGCAGAGATCACACTCTACGGAATAAAACACTGTCGTCTCCAGAGCACAAGACTATCCATCGGAAATTCTTAAGGTGTGATTTTTTTAAATAATTTGTGATTTTGCCTTTGAATTCAATTTTATGTGGCGTAAGTACGAAGAATGCGATATTTAATAAATAAAGTTAACAAAAGAACGTTAATAAACACCAAAAATTGTTTTAAGCCAGCATACTAAGAAAACTGAACACTGGTGCGATAAACTGAGAAAAGACTGAAAAACCAATATAGAAAAATGTATACTAACACTTGACACTGCATCGGGAATTCTAAACCTTTTCTGCTATGCCTCTTTGAAAATGTTTTAGATGATTTTGCTGTTGAATTCTGTGCGGCGTAAGGGAAAAGGAAAAGATGCTTGATAATAAAGCTAAAAAGACAAAAAAGAAATGAGTTAGCAGGAGTAAGAGTAACAGAAGACTGGTAGACTGCAAGCTCAGGAAGAGATTAAAAACATTCCAACGAATGTTTTTGAAGGATTCGGTAAGAGCGTAAAAAATCTTAGCAAATCTTTTTAAACGACGGTTAATATCTGAAAACTATGAGATACTTTTCAGATATCAAACTGAAATCACATACCCATTTTTAATTAACCTTTTTTTAAAAAAATAAATCCTTTTAGGTGAATCATCTAAAGTTTTTAGATAGCAGATGTTTACTTTAAATTTCATTTTGTATTTATTTTATAATATTTTCTTTCGGTTGCAGTTTTTTGCTTGCGAAATTTGTTAGTTGAGGTAAATATTTCCTGATGTATGATTTATTCTTTTGGTGACTGTGTAAATAATATTAGATTTGTTGTTTTATTAGCAAACCTTCACTTTTAGTACAAGAAAGGGTTTAATTTTGGTTTCACTTCTGTTATTAGAGTGACCCCTACGCATGCTATTTCAAACTTTTTCGCTTAGCTACGCTTTTTCCAATATACTATTGCAATTTAAAAGACATGTAAGCAATATACTATTGCAATTTGAAAGACGTGTAAAACATCTTTAAGGCATAAAGCTTTGATTTCATTCTCCTCCTTTACAATAACATCATTTTCTTTGCAAAGTAAAAATAACAATTCTAAGTTTTAAAAATACGAAAGAAAAGTATTTTAAGACACTCCATTATTCGATAATAACGCTTTTGCTAATAAATGAACGCTTAGATTGTCTTAATACCACTTTGGACTATCTAGAATAAATAATTTGCTTTATCAAAGTACTTCACGGCTATTCTAAATCACCGTCTCATATTGATCTATTTATAAATATTATTATGATAGCTGGCATGTAAAAAAAAATTCTGTCAAGGTTCTGATTGTGATATCATACAGGGAAAGATAAAACTGCTGAGTTTGCTGTCTGTGACTGGATTTTGACATTCTAGGGCCACCTTTTCTTATGAGTCAAACAACTCCATATCTTGTTTGTTGTGATGAGATTGGGATGTTTGGGGTTTAGAGATAGTAATGTTAGAATTTTCGAGTCTTTTCCAAGGTAATGCCTTTTTGTACGTGTTTGTCAGAGATATAGTATTTTTTTAGCGCGTGTGTTGACTGAACTATGTTTATAAATTTATTTTAATGCTTTGTATGGTTTCGTAATGTATCTATTTATTTATTCTACAGTGTGAGTTATAAATACAAGTAACAGTACAGATTTATGTCGTCTTTACAGAGTTATGATAATATAAATATATAGGTATTTTTGAAGGAAGATGCACGGGTATTACATATGTGTTAATAGCGTGTATGAGTATAGAAATTGTAGACTTTTAATTAATTAACACCGTGAGGTATGAATGTTACTTGCTCAAAGGGCGGAATACCATCGTGGAGCATTTCCGAAAGGAAATTAGTTCTTATTTATGTTAAAGGGAAAACACAGACAAAAAACATATGCGGCGAATATGTTTAGCTGCAGTAATCGAAACTGCGACGAATTATTAGCGTTTTGCGGTTTTATAAACACATCCACTGATAGGTCTTAACCTAAAGAACCCAATACAAAGCTATCACAATTATAACTTTGTTTTTATCAAAAGTACTCTATGAACGTAATGGCATTAAAAGCACATTGTAGCGATCATGACAACATCTCACTGTATCCCAAAGCAATTTAATTTAAGGATCAAATTTTGATATTAGCAGTTTTATTTTTATTTGATTTACAAAAGGTATTCATTACTTTTTTTAGGCCAAAGCGGCTTTGTCTCTGAAGGACTCTTGTTTTCGTTTTGCGATTTTGCGTTGGAAATATTAAAAGTCTGAATCACTTTTCAAACTGTTGCCACTAAATCTTGCAGTCCTGTATTATATTTAAAGAAATTAAATAATGAAGAATCTGCATAAATGTATATATATTTCTCAAATGTGATAAAACAACGGTACCTAGAGCCATCCAATTTTGAATAACGCGCCTTTTCACCTGAATATGCGCATCTGGAAGCCCGAATTTGGATTTTGTTTTATTATCTATTTCATATTTTGTTAAACTTTAACGACTTTTTGATGAACAAACTCGAACGATTTATAAGAGAGCCATGGCAACACTACGGGGAAAAAGAACCTTTTTATCTAAAACGCGCGGAAATGTGTATCGGAAATTCGAAAGATAGACTCATTTTAAAATTGTTTTGCGATATTGCTGTTGAACTGAATTTTATGCTTTAAGTGCGAAGAACATGATATTTAATAAATAAAGGTGAGACACAAAACGTTAAAAAACGCCCCTTTGGACGTAATTTAAAAGCTGAAACCGTTCAGTTTTTTTTTCATTTATTTACTTTGTAGAGACATTAGGTATTTTTGGAAGCATCAGACATGAAAAATGAGCAACTCCTTCGCCGGAGACCACTACACCACGAAGGCATGCGAAGAAGGCGGGAGAAATACCTTATATACTCCCCCTTTTAAAGGGCGACTGGGATTTTGGGGACCCAATCTCCAAATCCCGATGGTGAAGAATCATCATCCACCACCTTTTCAGTTCGGGCGCCAGTGTAGATTTATTAAGTATTTTTTGAAGCAGGAATATTGAAAAATGAGCAACGCCTTCGCCGGGAATCGAACCACGGACCTCTCGGTTACGCGTCGAGCGTGCTGGCCACTACACCACGAAGGCATGCGAAGAAGGCGGGAGAAATACCTTATAACCTTTTGCTTCTTTTAATGATATCTTTTTAATTTATGTTGATGCGAACGTTAAGCATATGTACAGGTTCATTTGTACCTACGAAATATAGGGTTTGTAAATCAGGAGAGAAAGTTTTTTTTTTGTCTAAATCTATGCCAAATACAAAGTTCTTCCTTTACTAATTTTAAATAGGGATTATAGAAGTGAATTGCTTGAATTTGAAAAATGTTAAAATATGTGACATGTAGTTGAAATGTGGGGATATCTGGTAAAATATCAATTAATAGATGGAGATTTTAATGCCCACAGTACAGACTAGGGCTCTTCTAATCCAGATCCGAAAGGGAAAGGATTACCTGTCATCACATAATTTGTTTCTTCACAATAGTCCCTAAGCTGTACACAAGCGATTACATGGATAAGACATTCATGTGCGTAGTTTCCACAAGTCACAGTCCTTGAGCTGTTGCGAGGCGTGAGACGACATGCACTGAAATTTCAGAAGTAATAATTGGTTTAAAAATGTCTTGTAACCAATCCTTTAATATAAACTTTCAAATTCTGCTGCTAATATAAACTGTTGGACTAACTATAGCAACGAAGGTGCCCTGTGGTGAGTAGCCAGAGAAATACTTCAGTAAATGCCAAGTGATGAACCTGATAGGTTGTATCAGACTCTTGCTCTGCAATATTCTTAAAGTCAAATGTAATGTCCGTGTGTAACGTAAACCTGTTAATAAATTATTGTTACACTATAAAGGACTCTTTTATGACTCCATCCAAAACGAACCACCCATAGTGTTTATTTGACATTACAGGAGCCATACCACTACGACCAGAGTCATTACCAGTTACGATTTTAACGATCTACACTGTGACTGTCATCTAGACTACTCGATTTTAGGGAGGCTAACAGACCCATGATCTTCTTTCTCCTCTGATATCGTTTTAATTATAACGAATCAGAGAACATAAAATACAACCGAAAAGTTAAGAGGTCGTGATTAATTCAGTTTGCAGATTTTTCCAGATACAGCAACAGGTCAGAACGCTCTTGAACTCTCGACTAAAGAGACTCTTGCTGCGAAAAAGATCTTCGCATAAGAGAACAACAACCTACAGTAAGAGCTCCTGTGCCTTCGATGTTGTTATGTATTCTAACAGAGCTTCTCATAGATTTACAATAAATGTGTTTTAGTCCTATATGCAGTAAGTAATACGCAACCTAAGCAAACCGTAAATTAGTCAGTTACCAGTCCTTACATGGAGTCATCCTATCAACGCAGCGTACTGTTATGACCCTATAAGGTATTTCTCCCGGCTTCTTCGGATGCCTTCGTGGTGTAATGGTCAGCACGCTCGGCGCATATTCGAATGGTCCGTGGGTCGAGTCCCTGCGAAGGCATTGTACATTTTTCATCTCCCTTGCTTTCAAAAAATACCTAATGTCTCTACAGTGGTGCCCGAACTAAAAAAAAGGTGGTGGATGATGACGCTTCACCACCAGGATTTGACGATTGGGTTCCCTAATTCCCAGTCGCCCTTTAAAAGGGGGAGTATATAAAGTATTTCTCCCGCCTTCTTCGCATGCCTTCGCAGTGTAGTGGTCAGCATCATCGGCGCATATTCAAGAGGCCCGTGGTTCGAGTCCCAGCGAGGGCGTGGCACATTTTTCATCTCTCCTGCTTTCAAAAAATACCTAATGTCTCTACAACCCGACCCACATTCGAAATTGCCCTTAATAAAGGCTGACCAGATTCAACCTTCACTTCTGCCCATACAGCTGACTACATTCAAGACAGGAAGGTTTAAGATAAAACAAGTGTCTCTGATCACAAATATTGCAGCTTTTTTTTTAATAAAATACTGTAAGCTTTCATTATTAGAGCATTTAAACTTCCACCGATGAAAATTAAGGCATTTGAACATAAAATAAAATGCGCATTACAATATAGGATTTTGAGAGTAATTTATATAATTGTATTCCCCTAATTCTGATTAATCAGCTAACCGCAAATTTAATTAATAGCATTAGAAACGCCTATAAAGAATTGCTTCTTACCAAAAAATACTAAAACCTTAAAGGTTCTGGAACAAAGATCTCGGACAATAAAAGAATAAAGCCAGAGTTTCAAGAAGAAAATTAAAAACAGAGCAAGATATAGGTACAAAAACTAGGTCCTGTCTTAAAAAAATATCCCTTGGCAGTCTCATTAAAAAAAGGGCAAGAAGAGTGGTTTTGTGAACAGGATAGACCACCTTTAATTTCCCACTAACAGCTGATCTTTAAATCGCAAATTTTGGGTTCTGCAGGTATCAAAATACATTACAGGATACGGTATCTTCGCAACGTTTTATTATTAAACTTGAGTATGCTAATAATGATCATTTTGCTCATTGGGTACATTGTACCTCCCCATCTTTACATAATGAAATGCTCCTTAACGAAATATATCGTATTAAATTTTATGCAGCTAATATAATTTCTTTTGAAAGATTTTTTGTTATGCAAAAAATCTTGTTCTTTAAATTTGAAAAATTATGAATCTATTTTCTGCATTGGGAAAACATATTTGCCATCTCGTTTAAAATATGAGTATAATAGTTTCATATCTACATTTTATTTAATTTCATTATATTATTTATAACTTTATTTTATAAGGTGTAAAGGCTTAATTAAATGTTTATGCTTTTTAATTTGATTGGTTTCATGAAGTTTTGATCGAAGTTTTTTAACGCCATGAATTGTGAACTTAAATGCACTGCATTTTATTTTTAATTTTCTTAAATTGATATTTCTTAATTGTATATTGTAATACGAAAAAATTAATTACTTTGGCTTTTATTACTTAAAATTAAAATATATTGTCACGTGCTTACGGTTTCGTAATAGATAATAATGCGCACAGAATAAATAATAGCTTGATAAAGCTTAATTTTCTCAAAAGAAAAACTTTATCCTTTTGGAACGTCTTACAAAAGTACTCGTACGGCTTTTCGAAGAATCAAAGAGCATAATCGGTAGTTACCACTTCAGGGTACTAAGAACGTTAAACGCAACGCAATGCAAAGCGCATGTAAATAGCGAAGCTCACACTGAGATCTCTCAATATTCCGAATTCAACTCTGAACTAAAAACTGGAAACTGATACTTTTTTCCTGCCTTATATAGTTTTCTTTCGGCTGCAGACAAATTTCCAATTTCTCAATTTTTCAAAATTGATGGAAGCCACGCAAAGTTACATAGAACCGGAAATGATTACATTTACATAGAGGTATCAGACCAATTACAGTTATACAGGGATCAGCCGAAATGTCGTCAAATGGTCGCCTAATTTTGCGACATTATTATTGTCGCAAATAATCAATTTGCCATTTCAAAATGAACTGATAAATAGCTGGTTAATATAAATAATAAATGTTACAAATACATTGGTTCTTTCCATGGATGACTAGTTTGGTTAGTATGTTGGAAAACTGACTTAGTATTGAGTATATTGAAATTCTCTTGTTCTTGAACTTATGTGTTACCTTACTCTTTTGAAATGAAATTTTTATTAATATAAAGTTCACAATATTTATTATTTTTATCTCTTTTTTAGGTAAGGAGTTATATGAATGAAGAATTTTTTAATCAGTAGTTTATAAGAAAGAAAGAAAAATTTGGTAAGAAAAATGCTTATAACTATAAGGAATTTTTAAATACGTATGAAATAGAATTTTTTTCTTCAACTATTTGTTTCAGAGAAATAGAAGCAGAAAGCAGTATTCGTTATTTTTTAGGGAAGTAAAAGCTGGGTATAAGAATTTTTAGTTTTGGGGTAAAAATCGGTATGCATAATCCTTTTAAAATTTCGACCATTCACTATGATGCATGCTTGTTACTGATACTGCATGAGTTGCCGAACATTTTCAAAGATACCTAGAGTTTTTCGGATTTTTGGAGCTGTGATACGATAAGCCATACGTAAATCGCGTGTCTATTAACTCATCGTTCACAGCAGAGTTTTAATGAAGAAACCCCAGTTACCGATCTGAACTGCCTGGTTCACACTGTATAATGTTACCTGTCCGTTTCCGTTCTGTATCAGTGTGGTAGATATCGATGTTATTTACTTCTCTCAAAGATTGTATGTAGAGTTTTATAACATCCTATATATACAGTCCCCATATTATGACGAATTGTGATACGATTATTATGACGATTATGAGATCCATTATGTTGATACCTCAAAAAATTCTGATGGTATAAAAATTAACATTTTTTAAAAATTTGATTAATATATTTCTTATTAATGCAGTTTTCTACAGAGTGCGGGTAAAAGTTTAAGTTTCATAGATTTTTATCTAAAGGATATCACTGGGTAACATGCAATTGTCCGTAGATCTTCTTTATTTGGTTGCTTTTTCAAATGGGATAGATGTGTCTTTTAACCAACTACTTAAGACATATTTAGTTATGCAATCGTTTTGAAATGCCGGTACACAATTACTTACACTAAAGTATTTACAAATTGCTTCCTAATTAACGTTTTCGTTATTCTAACAAATATAAAGATCAATTTAAACTCAGTTAACTTCCTTGGTAACGCACTCTTGTTAAAGGTACGAATGTGACTTTGCGCAGAAGTCTCCAGTAAACATGTATTTGCGCATCTGAGCCTCTTGGAAAACATACAATTAGTTCTAACTATAATAATTACAGTGTATCGTTTTGATGAGAATTTGGTAAGGATTAAAAACGTCTTGTATATTTAAAAGATGAGATCTAAATTACATTTTATGTCGAGGACAAGGACTTAGGGGTATAAACGTCCGCGAAGCTTTGTGTGACATTTTGCAGATAAATAAAAAAAAACGATAGCATCTATTTTAAGGACACACTCCCTCACACACAAAAAAAATTAAATCTTTATTTTTCAATGATACCATTCCGTATCAATAATTCTCTGCCTCCCGGTTAATGGTACAACTGCCATGTCAAATGGAACTAGGGGAAGCACAAATGCAAAGTAGCCTGAGACTTTGTGAAACTGTAAACACATTGCACAACTTGTTAAGCAAACTCTAATTTGCATTTCATTTTAATTAAAAGCAGGCAGATTCCATCAAATATTTAATGACTTCCGCCCACTGTTCCAATGTAAAGTACATAATAACAGCAACTGTAAATAAATACCATCATCTGCAGCATTGGAAGAGTAACAGGCGAACCTAACAAATGCTTCCTACTTCGGTGATGATAACTGTGACTTTTACGCTTGCCCGGGTGCATTATTCGTTTGGCATATAATTTGGCTATGGCGTAATTATTTCTCTTCCGCCGGTATGTATTATTTACTAAGCCTACCTACGCAGAGATGAAGACAGGGGAATAATTGCATGGTGTCATATTAGCTGATGATGCAATTTCTGGATGGCAGAGAAAGAGAAGAAATCTTCTGTTGGAGAAAATGGTAGGAAATAATAGAGAAGGAAGGAGTTTCCGCCGCGTTGGAGGTTGGGATTTTTGAAATGAATTGATAACTTTAGAGATAGCAGAAGAGGATTCTTCGTAATAATTATTACACAGGATGGATATAAATGTTATTTTCAAACGTAAGGAGCATAGATGACAGGCTTAAGTACCGGTTTAACACTTAGAGTGCTTAAATGAAATTTCGAATCCTGTAATTGAAGTCTTCCAGAGAAATTCTAAAAAAGGTGCATTTACTCAATGCGCAAGTTGACGTCTCCAATTCTAATTAATATTTACGTATTTTATATGTTAGAATTTGCTTGTATCACCTGTAAAACATAGCGCACAAACATGTAGACAGTCTTGATCAATAATACTTATACTTTTCATAGTTTTTTGTTGTATCAAGGAACTCATTTTATTTGTTATTTTCAACTAAATTTATTTTTTAAGTCAAAAGGGCTTTGTCTCTGAAGGACTATTGTTTTCGTTTCGCGATTTTGCGTCGGAAACATTAAAAGTCTGTGTCACTTTTCAAACTGTTGCCACAAAATATTGCAGCCCTGTATTATATTTAAAGAAATTAAATAATGAAGAATGTGCGTAAATGTATGTATGTTTCTCGCATTGTGATAAAACGACGGTACCTAGGGCCAACGAATTTTGAATGACATAATCCTGCTGCGAATATGGGCATCTGGAAGCCCAAATTTCAAATCTGGAATTTGTCTTATTACCGACTTCATATTTTGTAAAACTTTAAAGAATTTTTGATTAACAAACTCAAGGATTTCAAAGCGAGCCATGGCAACGTTGTACAGAAAAAACATTTTTATCTCCGGCGCGTGAGACTGTGTGTAGGAAATTCTAAAGATATGCTCGGTTTAAAATTATTTTGCGATATTGTTCTTTAACCGAATTTTATGGTTTAAGTGCGAAGAACATGATATTTAATAAATAAAGGTAACACGCAAAATGTTAAAAAAGCGCCCCTTTGGACATAATTTAAAATTCAAAACATTGCAGATTTTCGTTTTCTTTTATTTTTGTTGAATTTGTACATACATATATTTATACGATAATTGCATGCAGTTTCTTACAAATAAAACAATAAATGTATATTTTGATTTTCCGGAAGAAGTCAAAAGAAGTAATCTAAATCTGCCTTAATTTCAAAACGAAGCACTGTAGACATTCAGACCACGAGGGAAAGACGCATTTATTAATGTGTCATAATATGGCGACATGCATTATAAGGAGAAGATCACCATAAATGTTGTCTTCACATGCTTTTAAAAATGAAGCATTTCATGATACTCCGTTACACAAAGTTTATAATCACACAATGTTTTTAAGTGTTAAAAAGCTAAACTCTAATAGGATGAGTTAAAAAGCTAAACTCTAATATCAGGGAAATGCCAGATAAATCTAAACATATTCACATTTAGATGTCCATTGCCGTATGCAATATGAAGAACATACCTTAAGTGTAAATCTCGATTGAAATAAAGTTTATTTCTCATTTTTCAAAACACAGTGACGCCTCAGTGCATTCTTTTGATAGGAGTTTCTTTCAGTTCATAATAGTCCTCGGAAGATTCAGATAAACTTTTTTCCTTCCTTTCTGGGTTAATTTATAGCCATGAAAGTATATCCTCTTGAATATAGTATTACTATGGAAGTTGTTATGTAAGTGCTCTCACCTATGGTATTAGCTGAAGTTATGAGACAGATAACGAAAAGATAATGTAGAAGTGTCGCGTAGTGTAGTGTAGTGTAGGTCACCAGAAGTTTACCTTGGATCATATACTTTACCTTGTGTTCCACTATACTTATCATTTAATTTTTCTACTGCCCATAGTCGGGCGAGCGCTAAAGTTGCTGAATATTGTTAGTTATATTGTTAATATTGTTAGTACGGGGTTCGACACTCGGTGAGCGGGCTGGCTGCATGGGCGTTTTTGCGGGTTTCCCTATGTGTAACACGAATACCAGCCAGTTTCCCTTAGAGCGTCCTCCCCGAAGACATCCCTCCTCTTACGCAGATAGCCCTCGAGTGCCTTGCCATAATTAAAGGAACCTAGTATTTCTACTACTATTTGGAATCCCAGAAAGCGTCCCACACCAGCTACCGGCCAGCGAGCTGCCAGCCGGATAACACCGCGATGTATAATCGCGACATTCAAGTCCGATGTATAAAAGCAAAAGTGGGGACCATGATCACTGATTTCATGATCTGTTGTGCTGATAGAGCATTCTTAAATCACGATTAATTCAAATCTATATTATTCTTGCAATTTTAAATTGTATACAAATTACTGCAAAATTTCTAAGAAAAAATTCAACTCATCCTCTAAATAACAGTAATCATGATTACTATTTAACATTTTTTTCTGTTTAGATAATATTACCCATTATGACTTTCGGCATGATAATGAAAGCAGATTAGATTTGTAAATATATATTTTACGTACGAAGTGTAAAATCCAGCATTTTATCCAGCTCCTGTTTCCCATCTTCGGCGGCTCAGGTATCAGTCCAGTTGGCGATCCGTGTGAGCTAAACATATTGTTATGAATTTGTACATATGTAAATAATTTTAGGGAAATTGTAATATTTTTTTGTATACAATAAAATGAAATGTTTGAAAGAGATGAACCTCTTCCGAAAAAATTAGAATACAGGGGCAAGTCTATTTACCACTGAGCTAAATGGCTATCACGCTAAATTGGCGAAATATAGCTAAAGTGGCGATGGCTCTAACTACTAATTTTTGTCACCAAATTTGGCAAGAAATCGGCAAAAGTGAGACATTTGAGTGCGGTCCCTGTATAAGTGTAATTGTTATCACAATTGAATGACTATAATTGAGCTGTATGTATATCTGTAATCGGATCTGGCCTTTATGTGTAATTCTAATGGCATGTGCCTTACAGTAATTTCGATAAATGAAAGGTACCAGAGATTTCTTGGTGACCGGGAGAAAATGATATAAGATCGGAAGGAGTATCAGTTCTCAGTTGTTAGTTCAGAGCTGAATTCAAAGTATTGAGATTTCCGTGTGAGCTTCGCCTTTTACATGAGCTTTGTGTGCGTTGTGGAAACTTCCAGATCTGTACAGTGTTTCTTTTGGTAAAATAAATTTCATCAAGCTATCATATGTTCTGTGTGCATTGAATCCATTACAAACCAGTACGCAAACGACAATATTAATAATTCAAAGAAAAGAACATTTTTATTAATTTACTGCTTGTGCAAGAAACCTTAATTGGCGCAATCCGAATATCTTTGCCATATGTTGCTACCCTCGTCGCCTGTATCTGGAATAGGTCCTGACTCTGGAATAGGTCTGACCTGGTCTAGGAATTTAACGTCAGCTCTCTAAAAGGTCAAGGCAAGGTGTAAAATAAAAATATTTGATCACGTTATTTAGAGATTTCTTGCAGTGTTCTGGTTCTGATTTTGTAAGGTTTCCCTTATTTTGCATAACAAATTTATTTTAAGCTTGATATCTCTCCTGAACCTCTCAACTTCCCTTTGTATTTTCTCTCCAGAATGTAAAGGAAGTGAAATGTAGTGAATATTAAAACGGGGAAATCTCTGACTTTATTCAAAGTGTGTTTTGGCTAGCCAACGCACGTTTCGTCGCTATCTCGCTGTTACGCTAGTAAGCCATTTTGACCATTTCGGATTATCGTCACCCCTGTTAGGTATTTAAGAGTCAACCTGTTAGGTGTAAATTAACCTGCTAATCCAGCACTATTCCATTTTAGATTCGACTTGAATTATATCCTACTTTTAAGTTTTTCACCGCAAGTTGACAGTGTTTAGTAACGCACGAAGGTCGTGCCTTTCTCTTAAACTTTGAATTAATAAAGGGTTACGTTTCACCCTTCTTCTGTGCTGGTAATTTATTCATGCCTGTCCGAGAATTCGCCAGGTTCATTGCAGATCTAGAGCAGTGATTCTCAACCAAGTGTTTTTAACTGCGAGTGTTTTTAGAGTTATTCAAGCGTTTTTAAACTGCGAAGTTTTTGAACCGCTTCATGTCCGACCATGACGTTTTAGGACTATCTTCTCCCAGGATGTTTTGTATCACGACGTTTTCGCCTTCCGATGTTTTCTCTGCGACGTTTTCGCTCGCGATGTTTTTACCACGATGTTTTCGGCGGACACCCTTCGGACTAATGATGCCAACCCCCAAAATAAGCAATGTATTATATTACTTTTTATATAAACATAACGTAAATGAAAAATATAAAATCTTTAGGCGAGGTATTCAATTTTTTGATAAGATAAATGGGATCAGAATTTAATTTGTATATGCAAAACTTTGTGAATTTTGGTTCATATTCCCGAGCTTTATCATGTGGTAGAGAAATAAATTACACCAATCCCAAGAGCAATCAACGAGAACTTAGTTAGGAGTTAGAAGACCTTTAATTTTGCAATGTTCTGATACCAATTAACTGCTAAAAGTTTCTTGTCTTTGTGGTTTATTATTAAATAAATGGATATTATATAGTTTATTAACGACTACTAAATGCTGTTGCCATCTGAATCTCTATTCACTGCTATGTATTAGATTACATTTTGCCTAGGTCTGAATGCATAGTGCCTGGAAATTTAGTTTGAATATAGCATTGTAGATAAAGTAAGTAATAGCGTTTTGAAGAATGTTTAAATATTGTTACGAATTTTCATTTATTTAGCTATTTTTAATAGAATTGTAATTAAAATTGTTTAATTTCCTCTTGCAATGGAGCGCGTGACGACTTTTAAGAGAAAGCTACACCGAAAATGTAAAAATACAGGAGCACGCGCATTTAATAAATAGATATCTCGTAATCGTACTCTTTTGCTTTCAAGAAAACTCGAGAAATAAAAATTACCAGAATGTTCTCGTGCGTGATTAAAAGGCTTTAAAAAGCTGGAGAGATACATCTCAGTTCAATTGTTTTGAGTGAACTGTAGTTGTTTACTTAGTGCTGTTATTGACTGTAGCGAATTCGCGGTGAGATCGGATTAGCTCTGTGTTTTGAATTGAGTCTTATTCAACGTTTAGTAGTTTCAAATATAACTACTGTGATATATTGTGATATTGTACGAATATTTCTGAGGAAATTTCAGCATTTTGTTTTATTTCTTGGGATAACAATGTATTTTATTAACTTTTTTGTCGACTTCTGCATTTAATCCATTACGAACTCGTACGCAAGCAACAGCATTTTATAAAAATTTTTCATCTTACAATTTTAGATCAGGGAAATGTTAAGAGAGAGAAAGCTTCAAAAGTAATCGTATTTTCCCATTCGTCCTCTCGTGTTGTCAAACTGGAAAATTCGTATTTCAAATTCTAGCTAAAGCGCAGCTGATTTTTAACATTTATCCCCTCCGAAAAAGCCCTAATAAACTGTATAAAATATGTTCCATAGTTTTGCATATAAAAATAAAGTGACTTTTTTAAGAAAATGGGCTTTTATTTACGACAAAATAAACTATTGTAGGATGCTTAAGATTGTTCTGCGGTGCTGAATGTTGAAGCGGAAACATTACATCTGTTCTTCAGCATGCGGGAATCATAGATAATTTCATTTTTATAGGTTATGGTAAAAAATCTTTATTTTGTATTATAGGAAAGCTTCTCAGCTGCCCTTGGTTTCATTTAAGCTCATTAAATTATTAATTAATCTTAATATAAAGGGTAGAAGCCCTATAATTATTTGAGCTCTTTTGAATTAGTCTTGAGACTGTAAAGTTGTCTCGGCAGCTGCTGTTTCTTTCGTATATAAATTGTAAACAACAAATTAGCATAAAACGGAAAGCTTGGCGATACGAAATTCCGCTTTTGAAGAAAGGAAGTAACAAAACAAATTAATCTGCTCTAAAGACTGGCGTAAGTACTGTCAGGTTACAGCGTTTCATGATCTTTGGAATATAAAAAGAAGCGGGTAAAATGTACATATATATCGTTCAACAATTAATTTAAATGTGATAGTTAAAAGATTCTTTAGGATTAGTGTACTTTCCAGCTGAGCATGTTAATAATAAGTTTCACAGAGCCATATTATTTTTCGCTTTCAGTACAATGGTCAATAAATTACACGTAGCGTTCAGTCATAAAATAGGCTTTGCGTTAAGTGATTTTTCTCGCTCGCAGGGTAATATTTTGTAAATCCATTTAAGTTATTAAAACAAGAATAAACTACGGTATTCTGTAGATTATATATATATATATATATATATATATATGTATGTATATTATATGTATTTTCAAAGGACGATATTTTTCAAATTAGAAAGTATTTATCAGGATATTTTCACATTATAAAGAAAGGGAAATCCGTAGCATGCTTCATTTTCAAATGGAACTGTTTTCATAGGAGGTCAAGCAAATCTATAAAAGACGAAAACTGTCTCATTTAAAGCCTGAAAACTTTGCTTAAGACATTAATTAATACATACTTAATTCGCGAATAGAATAAATTGAAATGTAAATGATAGAATAAATAAATAAAATAGAATAAATTAAAACGTAAATAATATAATAAATAAATACAATAAAATAAATTAAAATGTAAATAATAAAATAAGTAAATAAAACAGAATAAATGAAATCTAAATTAAGCATTACAAGTAACTGTTTGTTGTCGTTAAGGTTAGCGTTAAGTTAAAAAAATTGAGCTACATGAGAAGCTGTGCTTGAAAATTAACGTAATTAATAAAATTTTTGATGACCATTTAAGGAGTTACTTCTACGTGCCATCTCGTCTACCACATCTTGTCGAAATCAAGGACACTTTGGATAATGGGGATGAAATTATTTTCCAAAACCTTAACGTATCTTTCAGTAGTCACTGTGCCATCAACGAATATCGCACCGATTATTCTGTGACTGTATATTGCACAGCATACAGTCACCCGCTGAAGGTGAAGATACTTCTCGATCGCGAAATGCAGATTCTCAGTCCCCAAATGCACCAATTTTGCTTATTGACGAACCCATCCAAATGAAAGTGGGCTTCCTGGCTAAGCCAAACCATATTCACATCCAATTCCTGTTCGTCAATATTTTCGACAATAGTGTTGGCAAAACGCAACCGCTGTTTGATGGCCATGGGCCTTAATCGCTCATGGGTTTGAATTTTGCATGGGAAGAGATGCAGTTTTTCAACAATAATTTATCACAGGGTCTCCCGGTTGATTCCCACCTGTTGTGCAGATCGTCTGATCGATTTCTTTGGGCTAGTTTGAAACACAGAGCGTCTCTTCTCGATGTTTTCTGGTGTTTTCACACTAGTTTGTCAACCGACATTGCCAACACTGTTATCACAAACACTACCAGTTCTCTCAAACTTGCGAATCAAATTCTTGACTGCTAACACACGTGGAATAATTGTCTTCAGCTTGTATTCGGTCGCAAACTTCCGTTGAGGTGCAGTCGGGCTGTTATTGCTCGCATAATAGGTCTTCACAAGCGCTATATGCTCAGGCACTCTGTCCCGTGACATTTTCACTTGAAAATGGCTGCCAATAAGATGTTGCGTGCGCACGCGCATACCAGTCCTGCGAAGTTTAAATTTCATCACACGAATCGTTCAGAAGTTATGAGAGTTTTATTTCACATAGTTTAATAATCGTCACCCTGTATTAAGCTGTTTAATAGATTGTAGCTCTGACATCTGCGAATAACAAATAATAGAAACAAATTCTGAGTGCATATCAATCTGATCAGCCACGCCTTAGGGAAGTAAGGCCAAAAAATATGATTAGAAAATTTACCTCTACTATGCTGACCCAATATCCATTAATTAAAGGCGTAATAATACTAAGTAAGCTCCTCAAAAATCCAGAATCTTCATATCAATTTATCTTTTTCTTCTAGAAAATTCCAATCTTTTTAAATGCTTCTTGTTAACAGTGTATCATGTCACAGGAACACAAATGCAGATGATACACTGATTGTCATAAAAATTTGCGCACCAAGAAATAATTGTGAGATCTAAAGAAACTTAGCATGAAGGCACATGTCGGGTAGACATGTAAATGATTAGAAATTCAGCGTGATTGCGCATTGCGTAATGTAACTAGAGGGCGTTGAACTTCGTTCTCCTTGGAGTATAAAACAGGTTAAGCAGAACGTGAATTTGTTTGAGTGTACTTAATCTTTTGCTAAGGAAACGCTGAGGTAGACATGCCGTTACTCCGCCATCGAAGCCATCAGCAGCTGTCAGAGTTCGAGAGGGGAAGAATCATCTGGATGGTGGATGCTGAGTGGTCAGCTTGGCGAGTAGCTCGTCAAGTAGGCCGTTCTGGTTTTATTGTGAGGAAGTGTTGGAACTAGTGGACAGAAGAGATGTCATTTACACGGCGATCAGGGTCAGGACAACCTCAACGGACCAGTCATCGAGAAGACCGTCATATCATACGACACGCACGCGTAGAGCCAAATGTCTCATTGGCTGCTATCCAGAAAAAGGCAACAACTTTATTACGGGCCCCTGTTTCTTCCCGACCCATCGCAAGGCGCCTGGTTGAAGGACATCTAGTATTGTGGCGTCCATTACGTGTGCTGCGAATGACACCCATCCACCGACGCCTCCGTTTGGACTGGTGTCGCGCACAACAGGATTGGACTTTAACAGAATGGAACCAGGTCGTTTTCAGCGACGAATCTAAATTCAATTTGACCAGTGATGACAATCGTGTTCGTGTGTGAAACGTCTCACTGTGGGGAACGTCTCAATCCTGCCTTCGCTTTACAGCGACACACAGTTCCCACGGTTGGTGTGATGGTATGGGGTGCCATTGCTTACGATACAGGGTCATCCCTAATACTGATCCATGGCACAATGATGTCCATGACGTCCTTCAGCCACATGTGTTGCCACTGATGACAAGGCTCTCAGGAGCCTGTTTTCAACAAGACAATGCTCGGCACACACAGCACGGATCTCACAAGAGTGCCTCCGCCCAACACCCTACCTGTCCTGCTAGATCGCCAGATTTGTGACCAGCCAAGGATATATGCGATTATTTGGGACGGCAAGTTGGATAGCCTACAAGATTGGCCGAACTAGAGGCGCGTTTACAGCAACTGTTGAACGAGATGTCTCAAGGCACCATACGGAACTTGTATGCCTCAATGCCTGCTCGTATCGCATCGTGAATTCGCGCTAGAAGTGGCTCAACAGAGTACTAAAACTTCTGGTCATGTGTACTTTTTTCTGCAATAAATGACCCTTTTTTCTTTCATTTTGTAATCACTTACTTATATCAAAATAGTACTTGCATATGTAAAATTTCGTTTAATTCTGACAACTCTTTCTTGGTGCGCAAATTTTTATGGCAATGAGTGTATCATTAATTTTTTTGTTGCCAATATATTGGTAAATATTTTTGAAATTTTTTATTTTAGAGCATATAATGTCACGAAAACGTATCTTGATATGTTATTATTATTTTTCATTGCCAGCGTAAACGCTGATCACTCAGCGTAATTTAACACAAATACCTTACACTGAGACTAAAATATAACTATTTTCCTAGATATAACAGTTCTGAATGAGAATCCAGCAAGTTCGTTATGTTTTCATTACAATTGTGCATTAAAATCAAGCTGTTTCCGAATTGTGCTGATTCCTTCGATATTGTTATCATATGTGATATTGAAATCAATGAAAGAATTCGCTATGAAGTATTATTTAATGCTACTGGCTGCCTTGTTGCATACTTCCATCATTATTTCTTATTTAGTGATTAATTTTGTTACCTTTCTTGCTGAGTATCGCTATGAAGTAATATCTTATGCTGCTGGCTACCTTATTACATACTTCCAACATTTCTTCTTTAATGGTTAATTTTTTTATCTTTCTTGCTGTTTTTCTTTATCAGTCCATTTGTTTTTGTATCAGGGGTTGACTGCCTGCAATAAAACGGTATAAGTGTATAAATTGAGGCAAAAAGAAATAAAAGAGGTACAGATTGAGAACAAAATTGCCCATGTTTTAACGCTGATAGCTTGGTTCAAATGCTAACAGTCTCTGGATATTACCCAGGTTTAACAAACAACCCAAGGTTAGGAGCTTACAACGCTGACGTCGCTTACTAATACAAGTGAGAGAAACGAAGGCATACCATAAGACATTTAGTTTTAACCAAGCGGCTTCTTCAATTAAATGGTAGCATTTGTAATTAAAATTAAATATATATATGCTAGTAAAAGTGACTGTTTTTAATTCTTTAATTATTAATTCTGCATTTTTATTCTTTCAGTTACGAAGTTTCTTAAATTGCAGAACTTCATCATAGCAGTATAAATTCTGTAAAGGCAGGGGAATTCCGTAAAAATAAAATCTAATTTATGTTATTTCTTTATGTTTATATTCTTAATTAAAGTGCATTTATTTTGTTGTCGAGTTCATATTTCATCGAAGAATAGCTGCCCGAGCCTCAAGGAGGCTGGACTTCTACTTCCACCTCAGTTTTGAGGGAGAGAACAGTATGTACTAGGAAGAAGGGGCACTCAGCCTTCGCATTCGAGACGGTGTTGGCCTTACATGGTTAATTGCTCCAACCGCTAGAGGCAGCCCGAGGAGGCATAGCGTTCTCGGTTAACCCAGAAGAACTTAAACGTTTTACACACTGTGGGTTACACCGGTCAGAGGGTATTTTTATTTTTATTTTAGTGATCTTAGAATTTTATAGAATTGATCTGGAGTTTTTACTTGTAATTTTATTCATTTTGACTTATTGAGATACTAATGATTTTATGCCTTGTGACGTCTTAATTTTATATGTTCTTGCTTCTTTTTTACTTGATATGTGTAAGTGTGTATTTATATTTTGAGTTTTAATGTTGTGATTGTGCTTGAGATTTGTTTTGTGGGGAACTTAGAGGCGACCTGAACAAGATCATATGATCTATTTTTAGACCAGTTAGATCAGGTCGTATTTCTCTGATTTGTACCGGTCAGAGAATCTCCCATCCCTTTACCCTACCACAAATCACACGAGCGGACTTTTGGCTCGGAGAACATTTAGAGCACCCCTTGATGCAAAGATACTACACATTTACAACATCCCTGCCTTCTCCAAGATTTGAACTCTGGAACTTCGGTACGGTAGTCAGAGTTGGGGTGGGTAGTCAGAGTTAAGCACTAGGGTGGCCTTAGTTAACGTTCTAGTTAGTAGAATACTCATGAAGGTTTAATGATTTAAAAGAAGACTGTTCCGTTCCATGTTAAATTCACCGTGATTTTTAATAGCAGTTTACTAAACTTAAGGCACTTTCTCCTCAAGGCTGTTTAATCACTGTTTTAATAATTAAAATTTTTTACTAATTAATTTGAACGAGATGCTTACTCTAGAAGACATATCCGCTACACTCTCTTTTTATTTCAAATACACAAGTAAAAACAGAAGTAGATTCAACAACAAATTAAAAAAAATCATAAGAATTTTAAAAGAAATAATCGATAAAATTAAAAACTGTAGTAAAAAAGAAATTTAAAAATCAAACTTGTAGGCAAAAATTAACCAACTTGCCTTCGAAATTTTAAAACCAAATGACTGGAATGCAAATACGTATTAAGAGATGGAAGCAAGAGGGTTGTTGTAATATGTAGTTTTCTATTGAATTAGTGAAAATTAGTGAAAAAGTTTAATCTTAGAAATTATTTGCTTTTTAACAGGATTCCTTTGGTTTAGTGACTAACTAATATCTTTATTTTGATTGAGTATCAGTTGGTGATTTGAATCTGGCAAATAATTCTATGCTTGCTTGGAAGTAAGATGAAACACTCTCTCTTATTTTGGTTACTGTTAATTGATGGTAGATTGGTTTATCCCCTTGATAAGTCGATTAATCTGCTATCAATAACAGTAAGTGGTTTTTCAAGACCTAAAACGTTTATTTTTGATTTAGGCATTTTTGCGATTTAGTTTTTCCTTTATTGTGTTCAAAGCATGGAGGACTGAAAATTCTATAAATTTTTTTAAATTCTGAAAAATACCTATTCAATGATGTTTTTAAATTTAATTTCCGTTGCTTGGTGATGTAATATGGAGAGTTTTCTTTTTATAATTTATAGTGAATTATTGCTTTATTACTTTGCAGCTTTAGCGCAAGTCTTGGGCTTATTAATTTACTTATAATTACTTTTAATTACTTTATATTTTTCTATATTTTTCAATTTTGACTTAACATATTTTGAGATTTTGTGTGTTTTTGTCTTGTCGCGAAGTGAGAACTAATTTATTGAATCTGTAATGAAATTCGGGGAAATAAGTGCTTCATATTAACAGAAAATACTGTCACCTCTCTCTTTGGGACAGAAGAGAATGTTATCGAGTAGCGCATGCGGATTTGGTAAGCAGAGCTGAATCGTTTGTGAAAAACTGTTTATTTTTTCTTCGTTTAATTTCTTTTATGTATCGTTTTAGATTTATTATAGTATTTGAATAGAACATGTGGCAACGATTAGATAATTCTTCAGATGATATAATTTTAGTATTTTGCTTCTAGTGGATTTGCATCATGTGTTGCGTGTTGTTTTGTTATTATAACAGGGCCAGTTCTGATAGATGTTGTTGGTTTTCAAGAAATATAAAATAATCTAATCTAATCTTCAGGATACTGATCAAGAACACACACAATCTTAACATCACACTGGCAAAAGAACACTATGTTTCAGGTTTCTACTTTCAAGTTTATTCAAGACAAAAACTAATTCAACTGGCGCTGCCACATCCAAAGACAAGAAGTTATATCACCGGAAAGATTTACGCCCACTTTGAAGGCCGATGATTCTCCCTCGTTCAAACTCTGTAAGTTGTTCAAATCTCGCTCTCTTTCGTCGACGAGGCATAAGTACAGATTGAGTTAACGTTTACCACTAGCAGATAACCACCGATAACCATACACGCCTCGCTACAGCCGTCTATTTATTCGGATTCATCAGCCGTTCAGAGGGCGCTGCTCAGCATACGCATGCGCTACGGATTTGCAATTCTAATCATTTGCATATCATGCGCTACTTTGCATTTCCTGAAAATTTCAGCTCACTCGCGTAAGTCCTTCATGGTGTTGCAATTTTCACATACGTGAGTGTATTTTGATGCTTACTTGGAAGTAAGATGAAACACTCTCTCTTATTTTAGTTACTGTTAATTGATGGTAGATTGGTTTATCCCCTTGATAAGTCGATTAAGCTGCTTTCAATAACAATAACTGGTTTTTCAATACTTAAAACGTTCACTTTTGATTTTGGCATTTTTGCGAATTAGTTTTTCCTTAACTGTGTTTAAAGCAAGGACGACTGAAAATTCTAAAATTTTTTTAAATTCTGAAATAATACCTTTTCAATGTTTTTAAATTAAATTTTAGTTGCTTGGAGATGTAATATGGAGAGTTTTCTTTTTATAACATATATATTCATATATATATATATATCTAAAACTAATATTGAGGAAGATAACGCCTTCAGTTCTCTTTCCCAAACACTCTGCGAATTTTAATTAACCTCCTATACTATTATAATACATAGTTTGAGTGTTGAATAGCTTTACCCGTATTGATATCCATCTGTATAATTAATACAATTCCTTAGAAATAGAAATTATATTTCTCCTATGATAGTGATTTTATATCTGCGTATACAATTATATTTTATTTGCATATCTAATGCCGCTCGGGGACCAGGGAAATATTTCATAAAATAATCCGTTTCTATTAAACTTTCATCAGTAAAGTAACAAATCCTCTACAGAAATAAAATAAGCACTTTTCTCAAAGAATTAATATTCCTTTCTCACTGGAAATAAAATAACAGTATCCGTCCGATAAGTTTCTTAAAGAGTGAGATATTTAATGGGGAAAAAGGATGAGAAAATTAAGTAGCTCGGCTTAGCGCGTATATAAATATTATTAATAAAGCCATTGAGAGACTTTCTTATTGCATATGACATATTCCAATTAAATTTCTGGATGCATTTGCGATATCATACACTTTTGGGAATTTTTTTATCATTCTGCCAGGAAGCCATCTTCCTTCTGGCATAATAGGAATCCTTTTGCGATATTTGAATGGATATTAGCATAGGAAAAGAAGAAAATGATTTCAATTTCGGGGATTTTTCTAGAGGCTGATTAAATGTCGTATTTCTGATAATAAGTTTTCAGTTAAAGTTTTGATTATATTGACAACGAATAATAGTTTGGTTCACTTTAAATGTGTGGCTCTCCTATTTTAAAAGAAAAATATTTGTTAAGGAAATGATATTAGCAAACGTATGACGCTTTTAAGGGAAATTAGCTTTCACTTTTAGAAACAATATTCTGTTTATGTTTGCACATTGCAAAGTTTGAACATTTATTCTTTTGCATTTCTTTTATCTAACTTCGTAGAATGTGTAAGAAATCTCAAAATTCTGTTTTGATTAAAAAAAAAATCTGATTTCTTAAAAGTTTTTGATTTAATTCTAATATTAATCTATTGAGTGATGAATAACTTTATATCGACTGCTTGGTATCTATGTAATTAATAAGATTACTTGTAAATTTTTTCCGCCTTCTTTCTTCGCATGCCTTCGTAGTGTAGTCGTCAGCACGCTGGGCGCGTATTCCAGAGGTCCGTGGTTCGATTCCCGGCGAAGACGTTGCTCGTTTCTCTTCTCCTGCTTCTAAATAACCTAATGGTTCTATAAGTGGCGCCCGAACTATAAGGTGAATGATGGTGATTCTCCACCATCAGGATTTGGCGATTAGGTCCCCAAAACCCCAGTCGCCCTTTAAAAGGGGGAGTATAAAAGGTATTTCTCCGACCTTCTTCGCATGCCTTCGT
>KK115102.1:705959-744810 GCA_000611955.2 Stegodyphus mimosarum | reverse complement strand
GGGCGCCTGTTCCAGAAGTCCGTGGTTCGAGTCCCGGCGAAAGCCTTGCTCATTTTTCACATTTCCTGCTTCCAGATAACCTAATGACTCTACATATTTAGAAATAGGCTTTCCAGTGACCAAGCCGTAACGTCGCTGAACACTGGCAATTCGATCTGGGGTTCGAAGGCTGCATGAGCGTTTTCGTGATTTTCCACATGTGCAACGTGTATGCTAGACGGTTTTCTTAAAAAGTCCTCCACGAAAACATCTGTCCTCTCAGGCGAGGTAGCCCTCGAGAACTTTGCCATAGTCAAATAAACCAAAACTTAGAAATTATTATGCATTTCTTTTATGAAAGTAATTTTTATATCTGCTTTGATTTATAGCAAAATATTTTGCTATTTTTCTTATTTATATCACGGTTTTTATCTTAATTAATTTATATAAATAACAATATATGCTTATCCTTAATTCATTACATGAGAAAACGTTTAAATCAAATGAAGATATAATCTAATATATATTTTTGACATTTATAGTTTCCTGTAATAATAAATTTTCTGCTGCGTCTGTACGATCACAGAAAAATTGCTACTGCATAAACAAATTAGGTATTTTTTTTCATTTATTTGTTGATGTTCCCAAGCAGAAACTATTAAAAATTGCTTTTACTTATTTTTTATACTTTACAAAATAACTTATTTCCGCTGTGGTCATTAGAATTTTTTCGATGTCTAGAAACTGAATAAATTGGTAACATCCTCTTCGAGATTCCAACTCCGAACCTCCCGAATACGCGTCGAGAGTGCTTCCAGTTATACCACGAAGGCATGCGAAAAGGAGGTAAAAAGTACGTACATACTCTCCCTTTTAAAGGGCGACTAAAAATTAGGGAACCCAGTCGCCAAATCCTGGTGGTGACGAATTATCATCCACCACCTTTTAGTTCGGATGACACTTGTAGAGTCTTTTAGAATTTTTTCGTTGTCAGGAATCCGCGTTGAAAAAATTCGCAATGCCCTCGCCAGGTTTTGAACTCCAAACCTCTCGAATACGCTGTGTTTTCAGTTACATCACGAAAGCATATGGAAAGGAGGGAGAAAATACCTTATACCGTTACTGAATGAAAGAAAGTGGTTTTTCAAGTAATTTTTTAGCTGCAAAATAGTATTATTTATCAGAACGTCCATGGTTTTAATTATTAGGTGATTAGAATCACTATTTGAATCAAGACGTTAATCAACTATGTTTTTAAATCGCTAACTATAATGAAAATTTTATTTAATCCAGAATAACGTATTTTACATCATTTATTAGTTAGTGAATAAAAGGTAAAACTATAGAATTTTTCAAGAAAAGCGTATAACATCGAGCTATTAACTATATTATATATTTAAGTCTGTTTCATAATTGCCAGCCTTCACTGATCATTGTTGATGATAATAGTCCTCAAGTAGTGATTTATTCGAATAGCGGAAATCCATAAGCAGTACATTAAAATAATGCGTATGATATTAAATGTTTTTCAAGCGTTATTGATAACTGAAGAAATATCTCTTGCTTTTGAAATAATGTTTTAAAATTTAATCTGCAAGTGAAGAAACTGAGAAACAAATTACTCTTCGAAAAGTTTTGAAATTTTATATTTTTAGTCACGTTACTAAACAGAACTGGAATATGCAAAATTATCATTTAATATGTTATAAAGAAGGTATCATTTGGCAGCATAAACTGAGACCAAACTCCGTGCAGACGTAGAGATAATTATCGCTGTGTCTGGAATTAACTGCAAAGTGTTAAGAAGGTTTAACAAACCTTTTTATTAAATGAGAACTTGAACATAAAAGGCACGTCTCGTGCTTACAAGTCAAGCATCATTTGTGACGAGATAACTTTAAATAAGGATAAGTTTCAAATTTGAAACTACGTCTAATGGCCAAAGGCTACATAATTGAATGAACGCGAAGTTGGCTCACAATTCTTACTGGTATAACATTTTAAAATGACGGCAGCTAAATGCAAAGCCAAAAAATACAATTTTATCTCAGCTAGCAAGAACCTAGACACGTGGCCTTGAGAGTCAGAAACACGCTCTGTCTTAGAACTGATAATAGCCTCAGCTTAAACGTACTAAACCTGATTTGCGTTTTGATAACGAAACGGAAAGGGAAGAGACAATAAATATCTAAATCGTAATAACTGGCTAGATTAGCATAATAGAACTTTGCAATATGATTTAAAAATTATAAGAATATATACTGAATCTCTCTCTCTCTCTATATATATAAATGAAAAGTAAATTTTAAAATGCTGAACAAATCTAATGCATTACTCTTCGTTTCCTTCGTATGTTTATTTTTTATTAGCTCTTTTACGTCATTTTTATTTCTAATCATGAGGCGAAACTAAGTTTTTGTGTGATATGCTGTAATCAGAGGTAACAAATTTTAATAACAGACGAATTCAAAAAGAATCGACTAGATTTATGGGTGCTGATTTGCATTATAAATAATAATGGAAGAACAGTTTTAAGACAAAATGCCTATTTAAATTTAAAAAGACTGATTTCATTTAAAAAGCCCGATTTAAACTGAAATATTGGACTTCTTTCCCTTTTTCCTCTTTTATTTATTTATTAATTTTTTTGATATGAATCAATGAGTGAAAATTACTGAAAAAGAGATGATGAAAGCAAATTTTTTAAATTTTTGGATTCAATTTCGTCGATTATTTATCGCTAAGAACATTTTTTGGCTCTTTTGATTTTTACCAAGTTTTATTTGACATTGAGATACAGAAACTTAAAACAAAATTTCTTCGCAATCACTCAGTGACATAAAAACCCTTAGTAACTCTATTTTGGTAATTATTTGATGATAGTGCGGTTAATTATTTAATAAGTTACTTAATAAGTGTATACAATGCAGACAAATAAATCCACAAAAAAAGTACGCGTGAGTTTGGCCTGAGTGTTTTCAAATTAAAACGTGTATCTCCCTTAAAAAATCAGTTTTTTTTTCTTCCTCATAATAAATACTGCACCTAACTTGTTGGTAATAAAACAGAAAAAATGTAATTGTATTTGGTAGGCAAACGGTATTAAGCTGTGCAACGAAATCAACTCGGTCTCTACATGGAGCTCAAAGTGCGGCTGCGACCGTATCCGTTATCTATAGGCACATGTCACGTGATTTCGCGTGCCTTTTAATGGCAAAAAAAGCGATCTGGTGCATAATAACCGTAAAATATGATTTACTAGCGACTGTCGCAAGGAAAAGCATTGTGGCTCAATTAACAGACGAGATCTGGCAAGAAGGTGTTGGGTGTTGGGAGCGAACCTATATACGTCCCACATCACTTGTTCGAAACGTGTGTTGAAACTGCCTACAGACACGTTAGACAGGGCATTATAATCGCTGTAATAATTAAATTCCTACCATTTTGACTAAAAGGAATGCGATTTTATTTTATTTTATTTTATTTTATTTTATTAAAGTTCCATGCTGGGCTTGAAAACTGAGCATAGAATTGTCATCAGTTTTTTTCTTTGACTTTTCCTAAAAGCAGGAAGAGAAAAAAAAAGCTTGGTGAAGCGAGGTTCGCTTGCTTTCAAATATGTCTCTAACACGAAGGTAGGACTGGATACAATTTAAAAGGAAAATGGTGTAAGTATATCTTATGTTTTCATATTTAGTTACGCCTCTTCGGGTTTTTGATGGCTTAATTGACATTAAGTTGCGTTATTTCTTTGGTGCATGCTATTAGAAGCGGAGCGGTATGTATTTCTCTTTATAATTAAACCAGTGGAATTCATTCTAAATGAGTGTTTTAAATCTGAATACTGTAGGATATGGAAGAGAAAGCACGGCAATTTGAACATTAAATAAAATCAGGCAAAATTTAAACTTACTTTGATTTTATAAAATAGCTCAATATATTTCGGCAAAAACTGAAGGAATCTCTCGTTTTCAACGAGAATATAATCTTCCGTTCTGCGCCATTTTTGCCGACATTAGCGCACAAAAATAAAATTAAGTTAATCAACTGAATTACCGTCAATCCGCAATGTTTGTACTCTTCTTGACTTTTTGGAATACTATATAACTAACGATGTCTAGTTTTACCCTAATGTATTCCAATAGGACATAATTTAGTATTGAGAGATTAGACAGGGTTGTAAGCTGTCAAGCATTTCAAAGCCGTAGAGGTTTTGAATGTCACTTTATGGTGATGGCGCTGTAAGATTGATTCTTTTATCTCAGTTGCAAGTGCTATGCATGGCGCATCGTAGTCTGTTCACAACATAGCAAGAAAATGCTTAATTTTGTTACTGTATAAGGTATTTCTCCCACTTTCTTATCATGCCTTCGTGGTTGTAGTGCTCAGCATGCTTGGCGCGTATTCGAGAGGTCCGTGGTTCTAGTCCAGGCTAGGGCATTGCTCATTTTTCATCTCTCCTGATTCCAAAAAATACCTAATGTCTTTACAGTGGGGCCCAAACAGAAAAAATGTAGTGGATGATGATTCTCCACCACCAGGATTTGGCGATTGGGTCCTCTAATTCCCAGTTGCCCTTTGAAAGGGGAAGTATATAAGGTATTGCTCCCGCCTTCTTAGCATGCCTTCGTGGTGTACTGGGCAGCACACTCGGCGCGATTCGAAAAGTCCGTGGTTCGAGTTCCGGTGAGGGCACTGCTGATTTTTCATCTCTCCTGCTTTCAAAAAATAATCTAATGACTCTACAATTGTTTCCGTAATAGTTTGCAGGAACAGATTTTTCAGAAGACACATGAAAAAAGAAATAACTTTTACTTGTATAGAAGTGTTTGAACACACACATAGTGATCGGCGTTCGTAACATAATATCTCTTGCACTAATATTCATGATTTGTGTTATATCTATTGATGTGCTTGAAGTCATGGCGATTGATGCACCATTTTGTCATCTTAAGCTGATGTGTAAGTTCCAAGACCTTTTACACGAGTTCGCAATTGCATATGGAACACGGTACTCTGATATTTAGTATTGTGACACAGATATCTAGTTTTTTTTGGGGAAAAAGTTATTTATATTATTCAGAATCTGCAAAAATACAACTTCTAACTGACAAAGGCATTTGGAATTGCGATAATTTAAATAATTAAATTACTGGGATTGTGAAAACACAATAATTCATGGAAAACACAATAATTGACTTCTTTAAATATTGACATTAACTCAAATCGAGGTTTTCACAATACTTTAAAATTTTAATATTTTAGCCTTTATATATATATATTTTCCCAACAATAGCGCCACCATCCCTTTTCCCTTGTTTAGCCCATTCCTTCTTTAAATTTGCTAGCTTAGTCCTCACTAAAAACTTCTGTTGTGGAAGAAGAATGATATATATCAGGCCACAAGGGTAGCCATTTTATTGTGAAGGCACCTAAAGGCGGCTACCGTTGCCATCTACGAAGAGATGGACAGTTACAACTCTGCCTTCGCCGGGATTCGAACCCGCTGGAACGATGATCGCCTAACCGGGGGATGCTTAACATATCATTTGTTAACTGCCCAACAAGAATTATTCGTCAACATTTAGAACATGGGAACATTTACCAGAATAATTTAACAAAGAATGCAGAAATAACCGTTGAATTCTTAAGGGTGCCTATTAGACTATTGAAATTGGACCATTGACTACTGTTGACCATGGTACTACTATTGGACCGTTGAAAGACTATTATTTGATTTATTCAATATTTTAGCTTATTTAACTATTTAGTTTTATTACTAAGGATTTTAAAATAAAGTTTGCAAAATGTTGCAAGAATAACCAAAATGAGAAGCAGAAGTATAAAGTTGCCAAGAAAAGCATTTGACTGATTAGACACGTTCGACTTGTTTGGCACAAAACTGCTACAAACCTTTGATTTTTAATAACGAGAAACGTTTGTAAAACGCAATAATCTGATGCATTTCCGTATATTTAAATGCAAGTATAAATGCATATTGCATATTCACAATTATGTAAAAATTATTAAATAAATTGAGTTCAAAAGTTGCTTGCAGAAATTAGCTACGATTAAATTTCTTTCGTGTATTTATAGAAAATAAAATTATTAATTAAACATTACTTCGCATGCATTTGTAAATTTTCGGTATTTGAAATCTTACTAAATGCTCCTTAATCCATGAAATTTATATGACATATAAAGCAGTAATACTTACTACAAAGTAGTAATTTTAAATTTATGATATTTCGCAGAAAAGAAAACGTCTTCAAATATTTAAACAATAGACAACGAATTTAAACATTTGTAACACGTAAAAGGTAATCTTATTTACAGACGAAATCGAATCGCAAGAATATTTACTCCTAATGAAATTACATTGTTTCACCTCTTGGAAAATTATTTTATTTCATTTTATCCCCCGGGATACGCAAATTGAATGAAACAGAAATTAATAAGTAGCGTTAATATTACTAGAATTTTCGAAGGTAATGACAGTCAAGCGTTACTTAAATAAACTAGTAAAATAACGTTAATCTGTGAACAATAGTAACTATTAAACTCTATAGTTTAAGTAAATATCTGATCGACGGAGTACAAAAGCTTGATTCGTAACGTAAACAATTAATTAAGCGAGGAATAGTTATAATAACAACTAAATAAAATGGTAGATTAAGCAGATAATGGTGGATAGTTAAATACTGAACTTCAAGGACGAGTAGTTGTTAACTGCATCAATAAAGCAAATTGTACGTTACATTTACTTTGTATAGTTATATCAGTGAATTCTGGTTTATTCGTATTCTCATTTTAATTTGTAAACTTTTTTAAGATACTTATAAAAGGAATATTCTCGAAGTAAATATGTTATATATAAACTGTAGCAAAATGGTAATGAAATTAGTAGACCCATTTCCGGGATGCTAAGAAAAGTAGAAAATAATTATATCGAGAAGTGCGTTATGACATTGTAAGTAACATGTTATCAATAACAATAATGATTCGAGCGCTCATAAATATTAGTTTAATGTACTGTCAATGAAATGTAGGTAATTTTTTTTAACTGCATATGTTATTTAAAACGAGATCAAATTATTCTGAGAAGAGAAGCGAGTAAAATGCATTAATCAATTAGGAAATGTTTTCAAATATTCGTAAAATTTATTAATTGGATGTAACATAAATTAAATGTAAATTGTATAAATTAGTCATATTATTATAAATAAAAAATATATATTGAAAAGACATGCTTTTGTTGTTTTTTAGTCACTCAGATTGCTAAGCAATTACAAGTTGATTAAATTTGAAAAACAGGAATTTTTGCTTTTTGTCTGTTTGATTTGACAGGATCTTTCTCGTTTCGGTTCATAAATTCATCATGGGCAATAGGTAATAAACATACGTTTTTAGCCGGGAAGATGGGCACCATAAACGGAAAACTACAACTTTTGATCCGAGGATTTCCTATTCCTCCTGCTCTTCCATTAACTTCTCGAAGGGACTTTTGGCACGACGGTATTTTAAGTACCCCTATGCTGTGACGCTATACGTTTATAAGCATCCTTGAATCCTCCGGGATTGGACGTGGGCTAAGGTTTACAGCAGCCGAGTTAAATACCACTATGTCAACAGGGTGATGAAAAGCATATTAAATATTTTTTGTTTTTGTGATTAATATCATTCTAAAAACTGCCTGTTTGCAGAACTTGTGGAAGAAAAATCATAGATTTTGCATTTCATACAATAGCATAAAGGATAAATGCATTTTAGCGTAACATAATCTAGAGAGGATTTGTTATGAATTACAGCCTTCAACCATGCATGCTTTCAGGATGTAAGTACCTAGCAAATTAGAAGATTTGTGGTTTGAATCTCGGCGAGAGCACATTTGGTTTTCCTGTTTTCTTATTCGAAAACTTTAATGAATCTCTACAGTAGTAATACCTAACTAAATACCCAGAACGGTAACTTATGATCGCTAGGATTTAGCAGACTGCATCTCGAGCTTTTCGACAATCGACATTTAAGTGAGAGGAGAATGTAAGGAATTATTACATTTCCCCGTGCATGCTCTTGGAGGGTAAACCTTTTGCATGATAGTATATTCTTTTGCATAGATATATAATCTTAGTACCATTGAGTTTAAGGATATAACCTACAGCGTCATGGCTGCCTGCTTTCACATGTTTAAAACAGAGTGTTTGCCGAATACATGTATACTCCATCTGTCAAAGGTAGAATAAATGACTGAACAAAATTGGGACAAATTTCCAACAATGAATGGTCTATAATCAAATGCAACAGAAATAAATAAATAGATGCTAGATTGAATGATATATAACGATATATAACGTTCCCATGTTATTGCAAATGCATATTCATTTAATATCCTATAAAATGTTTTGCTCTCCTCATGGACTATCTATATAGATGATCTCTACTGATAAATTATATTTAAATGTAAGGCAGGCCTTTTGGGCGATCGTTAAAATATGAACCCTTTCATATTTATTGATTTGTTTCTGTTTTGTTATTTACAAAAACAGCTTTCTAAGACGTTTCTTGACAGCTAGAAATAACAAAAATAGTAATTAAAGTCCTTTCCCAAATTCGCTTTACCTTAATATTTTTTGTTTTGTACTAAGTAAGCAAATAGTCTGATAGAGGTTTTGTTAAAATTACTAAATACTGTTTAATAAACAACAGTAAACAACCCTTATTACTTCTTTTGTTAATCAAATATTTTCTCTGAGGAGTTAAATCTCATGTTAATATTATGTTATATTTAAAAAATCTGATGTATACACCACATGACTTACTTGTACGGAATATTAAATTATACTCAGTTTTTCCTGCATTTCGTATAAACATACTGAATTAACAGTTAACGAATTTTGAATTAAATCTACTCCGTCGATAACGCATAAACTACAATAGAATAAATGCAATCTTTAAAGTTCATTATATTTATTTATCATAGCCACACTTCGGCGCAAGGTTAACAGCGTTACATCTCATTTATTTTGTAAGTCAGAGTGAGTAAAAATTATAGCACCTAAAGAATTACCACAAGTTCTATTCAAATACTATAATAATTCTAAAACGATGTATAAAAGAAATTAAACAAATAAAAAAGAAACCGTTTTTCACAGACGATTCAGCGCTGCTTACCTAATGCGCATGCGCTGGTAATTAATTCAGTTCTCGCTTCGCGATAAGGCAAAAATACATAAAAATTAAAAATATATAAATAATATTAAAAAAATTAAAAGATATAGAAAAGCATAAACCACGAAATACGGTTAAAACAATTAAAAAAAACAATTTTTACAATTAAAATTACAATTTGTACGCAAAACCACCTAAGAACTTAAATGATAATTCCAGAATGAATCAAGCATAATTTAATTCGCGATAATAAAAGAAGACATTGCTTTGTTGTTGCGAAGTTTAGTTTTTCTAGATTGGCACCAAATCCACTATTCTAGTAAGCTTCAAGTGTAAACAAAAATGGCCGCGATCATAATCAAAAATTAGGCTTAGCCGCACTTAAAAAACTTTTAAATTGTTGATAATTCCACAATTATTGCACGCAGGTTAACTAAGGGCATAAAAAATCTTAACCGAAAGATAAGAGCAACATAATTCAATTATTTTTAAAGCAAAAAATGCACAATTTTCAAACATAAGAATAAAGAAACTGAGCTCACTGAGCCGAGTAACAACGTGGATATATATTTATATACAAATATTTATATACTTTTGGTGTGGCCGATTGCAACCAAAATGCGAGGTGCACTTCTACATGTTATAACAACCCTATATACAAAATTTCAACATTCTGAGGCTACTCGTTTTTGAGTTATACGAGACACATACGCACATACGTACCTATGCACAGACGTGACGAAAAAATATCTTTCGGAACCCATTTTAAATTAGTTTTATAATTATTTTGGGGGAAAAGAATCCTTTATTCTGTCCTTACGCACGGATATCACTCCAAAACATCGTTAAATTTCATTCGATAACGGTCAAAATAGATATGTTCGTTGAAATATGGTACCCGAAATTTTTCGCGATTACAATACTTCCTTTTTACTTCGTACAAGGAAGTAAAAATAGCTCAGTATATCTAATTGATATATTTTTCGTTTAAAAAACTGGATTAAACTATGTTTTTTTTTGCAAGTAACTCTAATCGTGTTATTTAACCTTTATTCGCAATTTTATTGCAGTGCTAGAATGTACGTTAGAGCAGTACTGCATTCAAAAATAGATTTATATACCATGTTAAGGATTGCTGAAATATTTTAAATCTCAGACCCCACTTTAAATAAAACGTCTTTTAAGAAATGTGAAATACCAGCGTGACCACCATCACAAAGCGTCTGATGCCACTAAGGTGGTGAAATGTTAAATGTCACCAGCTAGACGAGTTCTTGGAATTTTAAGCGTGCGAGAATTTCAAGAATTCTATTCTGCTGAGCTGTTCACCGAAGCACCATACTTTGCGTTCTCTTGAAGAAAGTTCTGGAAGATGAATGTCGAGACATTTTAATCAACGTGGATGGGCATTACCTTTTTTCAGTTGATTATTACTTGTTTAAAACTAAAATGTCAAATGAGTTACTTTAACGAAAGGCCTATTTCATTTACTGTAAGTTAAACTCAGATTTTATTACAGGATTTTTAAAATATTATAAAGCAGACACATAGATATATATATCTTTCGAAAAGATTTGAAATAATTTTAGAAGGAATGAAAGTGGGGTTAGTGTTACTGTTTTATAACATTTTTGCTTCCTTGAACGAAGTAAAAAGGTAGCATTGTAATCGCGAAAAATATCGGGTATCATATTTTAACGAAAATATCCATTTTGATGGCTGCCGAATGCAATTTAAGGATAATTTTGCTTGACATCCGTACTTAAGAACGAATAAAAGACTCTTTTTCACCCAAAAAATTATAAAACTGATTTGATGTATTCTGAAGACATTTTTTTTCGTGGCCTGTGTACGTATGTACATATGTATATCGCATAACTCAAAAAACGAGTAGCCTTAGATCATTGAAATTTTGTATATAGGACTGCTATAACATGCAGAAGTGCACCTCCTTTTTTGGTTGTAATCGGCCGCACCAAAAGTACATAAATATATATACCCACTTTGTTACTCGGCTCAGTCAGTTCAGGTTCTTTATTCTTATATGTTTCTAAATTGTGCATTTTTTGCTTTAAAAATGTTTGAATTATGTTGTTCTTATCTTCCGGTTAAGGTTTTTATGCCTTTAATTAACCTGAATATTATAATAGCAGAATTATCAACAATTTAAAAGATGTTTAAGAGCGGCTAAGCCTAATCATTTTGCCCATGGCGGCCATATTTGTTTACATTTGAAACTTAGAAGAATAGTGGATTTGTTGCTAATCTAGAGAAACTAATCTTCGCAACAACAAAAGTAACGCTTACTTATATTATTGCGAATTAAATCATGCTTAATCCGTTCTGGAATTTGTTCGGGGAAATAAGCGTTTAAGATTTATTTCGTAATTTTTGCTATAGATATTTTGAGTTTTTATGTATTTTTGTTTTGCCGCGAACTGAGACCTGAATTAAATGAATGAGAAATGCTGAATCGTCTGCCCAAAAAGTGTTTCTTTTTTTTTCTTTGTTTAAATTCTTTTATCCATCGTTTTAGATTTATCATAGTAATTGAATAGAACATGTGGCAACGATTAGATAATTCTTCAGATGATATACGTAATTTTTGTTCATTCTGAGTTATAAAATGAATAAGACGTATCGCTGTTAAGGAACTTAGCGCCATAGTGTCGCTATGGAAAACAAATATAGTGAATTTTAAAGAGTGCATTTATTTTATTGTGGTTTATGCGCTATCGACGAAATAGATTTAATTCTATCCAATAAGTTTAAATGGAATCTAAAATGCGTATAATTTAATATTCCGTACAAGGAAGTCATGTGGTGTACTAATTAGATTTTTTATGTAGGCATTCGCAGCTTTTGGACATGTCTCTATATCAATACTTAATATCAAGAGTCGCAATGTCCGATCAACAAATTTTGCCGTTAGGTTTAAGAGATAAATACTTAATGATCTTAATATATTTGCCAGTGCCAAAACTACGAATCCCCACTTTTCACTGTTTTATTTACATGCATTTTATATGCTATTTTCCAATATTCTACACAATTCTCAAAAGAAATGAGATACTTGTTCTGTATTCTGACTGTATTAGAATAATTATGTAAAAACTATAACATAATTTTCCTCAAACCAAAGCGGACGCAGAATTCTAAGTACATTTTCCTCGAGAGAGCAGTTCAGACGAATCGTGTTTTTGGCGTGGTGCCAATGATTTATGTTAAGGTTTCTCATGTAAGAAGTGTATGTTTTCAGTACGACATTGTAAGGGGAGGCGGACATGCAATATTCGAGTCTGAATGCAAGGCGAGTTTGCATGTGAAACAGCCTGATCTTTCTGATGGAGGTTTGCGGATAAAAAGGAGCAACAGAAGGCTCTCTCATTATTGCAAATATCATATAAATTGCAATACATATATCATCATAATATTGCATGACATATATAACACACATTGCAAATTCTCTCACATATGTGACCATATTATACTGAAAGCAACTTGAAAGAAAGAAAGTTAAATGGTCTGTACTTCGAAGTCAAACTGAGTGAACATTCTTTTCTGCGTTAAATTTGCCGAGTGATAAATCATTTTCACACATTTTCGAATGTTAATTGCTCCTGCAAGTGAAATGTAGATTCTAAAAAGTAATTTTGTAGAAAACAAGTCGTTTTATATTCAGGACAAGTGGCATCTTTCTTTCAACATAAAAGTCGAAGATTAAGTCGTAAATGGTCTTGATTTATTTTTTAAATATTAAGCTTGACTTTTAGATAGAAACGGCTTCTAGAAGAACATTAAACAAAATCTAATTTGTACAGCACATGACTTCCTTGTACGTAATATTGAATTATACACATTTTTTTCTCACTCCGTTTAAACTTATTTCCTCGATTTTCATTAGAGATATATTTCTCATTCAATTAATTCAATTCTCATTTCTTGACAAGGCAAAAATCCATAAATCTCAAAATATCTATATTAAAAATTGAAAGATATAGAAAAACGTAAAAAACCAAATATAGTTAAAATAATTTTTAAAAAAATATTTACAATTACAGTTTCTATGCAAAAACAAGCAATTCGGCAGATTTTTCGGTGCACGAAACTGAAAGTTAACTTTTGGTTTCACTCGGCAAAAAGACATTGAAGGTATAGAAACTGACTTAATTTGTTATGGATGCTATGCTGGGTCAATATATGGGATAATTTAATATCTTAAACGATAATTCCAGAATAGATTAAGAATAATTTAATTCCCAATAATAAAAGAAGACGTTACTTTGTTGTTGTGGAGCTTAGTTTCTCTAGATTGGCAAAAAATCCACTATTCTGCTAAGTTTCAAATGCAAACAAATATGGCCGCTATGGCAAAACAAGTTAGGCTTATCCGCACTAAACAACTTTTAAATTACTGGTAATTCTACAACTATAATATGCAGGTTAACTAAAGCCATAAAAATCTTAACCGGAAGATAAGAACAACATAGTTTAATCGTTTTTAAAGAAAAAAATGCACAGTTTACAAACATGTAAGAATAAAGAAACTGATCTCACTGTGCCGAGTAACAGTATGGATATATATATATATACATATATGTATATACTTTTGGTTCGGTCGATTGCAACCAAAATAGGAGGTGCATATCTACATGTTTTAGCAGTCCTATGTAAAAAATTCAACCTTCTAAGTATACTCGTTTTCGAGTTATACATGCATACTGTACGTACAGAAGGCACGAAAAAAATCTCTTCAGAATCCATTTTAAATCAGTTTTATAAATTTTTTGGGGAAAAAGAGTCCTTTATTCTGTCCTTACTTACTGGTATCAGGCAAAAACGTTAATAAATTGCATTCGATAGAGGTCAAAATAGATATTTTCGTTGAAATATGATACGCGAAATTTTTCGCGATTACAAAACTTCCTTTTTACTTCGTACAAGGAAGAAAAAAACAAAAATCATCCTTTTATATTTGGTCAATAAGGTATTAGATCCACATTTTTCTTTCTTTTTATTTAGACATGTTCCATACCTTTGAACAGGCATTTGCTCATTTTGCTGTTGCTGTCTACACATCAAATTCGGTTTCATCACGCGATTTCAAGCTATATACATTACGTATACACTCGAAGAAAATCTCTAAAGGATTTCATTCCGTAAATATTGATCTCAGATATGTACTTTCAGTATACAGATATTTTAAATGAAAACAAGACATTTTGTAAAACTGTTTCAACACCCTGTAGATTGATTCCGTTAGAATAAAATCTAACTTTTTATATAACCTTTGAAAAGAAAGAATTTAAGTTAGTAAAACATCAGTTAGGAAACTAAAAACACAAATTCAATAAATTAACGTAATTATTAAATTGAAAGCAAAAAAATCGTAAATATGCGTACATAATTTGGAGAGCTGTTCAACAATAAATATAATTACTTATTTCACTTTCCACAATTCAAAATTTTATGATTTAGGAAAGCAAGTGCAGAAAAACGGTTCCTCGTTTTAATTATTAAATCATCCTTCTCGAGTAGAACAAAACTCCTTTTTAAATTTGTAACTACCTCCTTGGAAATATTTAGTAAGGATATTTCTGTGATTTTAGCACGTAAACGCATGGAATGATTTCTTTTGAAATCTATTAATCATTATGATCTTTTTCCGTGCTGAATTTTTGCTGTGTTGGACCAGTGCAAACATTAGATTTTATCTTCAGGAATAATTTCTTTTAAAAATCTGTTAATCGTTATAATTTTTTGTACTTAATTTTTGCTATGTTGGATCAGTACAAAACATTACATATTATTTTTATGAAACTATACCCATTCCCAATAATCAATAAAAAGTATGTGGATAAATAATTTAATCTGTTGTCTAAATTATTAAGGGTTCTAGCCAAAACAAAATTCTAAATATATTAATTGTAATATCAATTACAATAATATGTCAAATTATTTTTTTTCAGAGACTAATATATGCTATTTGCTTATATCTAACTGTGCTTCATGTCTCAGTCTTCTACATAATCTTATACTAAATGGCGTAATTTAGGAAATAAAGAAAACTAGCGTCAAAACATTTCAAAATAAAATCTTCCAATAATAATTCCTAATGTAACTTAATCAGGCCCACATGCTTTGCTAATGTTTTCAGTATTTATGTTTCTTAAAAATATTCAACTCTTCTTGTCTTGCTGGCACACATTATGATCTTTATGTCTTGAAAATTCATGAAATGGAAAGCAAAGAAAAATATTCCAATTTAAAACTACTCAACAGAAAAAAAAGTGCTTTTCAAATTAAATAGAGCGCGTAAGAGCAATTGCAAAAGTAATTAGTGCATTTTATTCTATTTACTTCTTAATGATCGTTCAGTCGCGAATGTTTAGTGCTAGTCGTTTTAAAACTAGTTAATGTAATTTTCCTGAAATTGTTCCTTTCTTTTTTTCGTTGATTAAACGTTACTAGTAAAGGTTAATATTTTCGTTGCTTGTTTAATTTAGGTTTGCCGTATTTTGTTGGTAATCATGCTTAGCATTACACTTTTCTTTGCCATTCCTTTATTAAAATTTTAAGAGTTAATTAGTAATCATTTAAAAGTTAATCCGAATGAAAGTTTATTACTTATGATCTAGCGTAAAGTAGTGGCAATATGTGTAGTTAATTAAATGTTTAAAGTTGAAAATAATTGCGTGGGGGTGAATCTTGTAAGTCTAATGACCTCAGAATGGTGGAAAAGAAGTTTTGGAGGGATTGGAGTTTTGAAAGGATATTTAAGATCGTTTCCTGGTTAAATGTTTTCTGAATTTTTCAGAGTGCAATTTAGTTTAGTGATCAGAACATCTTCAAAAGAAAGAATGAAACAATATTCTGCATTCTACAGTTGTCCAAAGTAAATTTCAGGTAGGTTTAAGAAAGGAAGACTTATTTATATATTAAAAATGATGAGAATGTTTTTGAAATCTTAAATATAATGTCGTAATAAGCATGTTAATTACATTTTCTTCCAACTCCTGCAGTAAACTGGAATAGCGCTACCATGGCTACTCATGGTATGATATCAAACAGTGGTAGGAAAAGTTACATTCCGTGGTAAGAATACGATCAAATATATGGAAAACAGTATTCAGTCTGTACAGTGTTGGTCCCTTTTAAGTATCTGCCGGAGATACCGAACCACTGCAACAAGCGCGGTCATAATACTGGCTCGTGTACCACCTTTGTATTTACAAGGCTACAAAAAAGTAGCTCTGGTGATAATTCTCCGAGCGAGGCCTCTGTGGGAAAGGCTAATTTCTACAAGCTTTTAAGACTTCAATCTCCACATGCCCTGTCATTCGGCAATATTCAAAATCCATGCCAGCTGTCACCAACGCAGAACATAATTGCAAGCAGAATTAGCAACTTCACAGATGGTTCGAAACCTTGTAATAGGACTGGCATCGGGTGTTGCATCCTTCATAATTACAGTGTGATTGATTCCTGACTAAGAAAACTACATGAAGATAACTTAGTCTACCTTGAAGATATTTTTAGCTATTCAGCTATTCAGAAGATCTATCTATACACATGAAAATGAACGTAGAACGAAACTTTATTCAGACCCCGTATCTAGCAAAAAGCCTATACCAAACACCAAGAAGCAGCTCTACCTTGTTTGAAAAATTCAGAGAATTTCTCTCTAAATTCCAGGAAATGTTTTTAATAAACTTGGTACATTATCATACAATATAGAGGGAAATCGAAGGAAGCAAGTCCTATGTACAAAAAATATTTCAGAAAATAGCATTAGTACAGTAGTTATGCGACTTCCAAAGTTATAACTGAAAAGAAAGCTGCACGAGCTATTAAGGTATACGACTACATTCTACTCGTCAGTCAATTTTGATGACATGTTTCCAAACATTTACTACTTTGTAAGGTTTTAGTTTAAGCTAACAATGTTTTATGTTAATTCCTCTTTCCTGTGAATTCTTATTTCAACTTCCCGTTAGAATGAGCGCACGTTTCATCTTTATGCTAATTTGAAATGGAGCCAAGTTTGGTATTTAAAGGCTAGCAAGGAACTTCTCAGTATGAGAGAGCTTTTAGTCTCAGATCACTGCGGCTCTGTTCCACGTTCGCCTGACTAGCTAGTATTTAAATTTTAAGTCTTAGCGCTGTTACTCTAATACTTAGTGAAGTAATCCAAGTGCGTTAGTATTAGCTAAATCTTGCTACGCACCATTGATAGTTTAGCATAGAGGCCAACCTCGCGTTTATAGCTCTGAGAGCAACGACTTCTTAATTTTCTACTTACCTTTATTTTAAATTATTTGATTGTTCAGTTTAGACCCAAGTGCGGTCATTATTTTCTGTTATCCCTTCCGAGTTGGGAAGTGGCTGTAAATAGTAGTTTAATAAAAGGGTAATTTTAAACCCCCCTTGCGTGCAGTTATTCTACCACTTCCACTGAATATAGCTGCATTCAGCTCCCTGTTCAAGATCAGGACTTTAACACTATCACGACCATGTTCACCAAAAGTATACTCAGAACACTCAGTCCTGACAACTTTAATTTAGAACTTATACAATAAAATACCCAAAACTAAGGTCTTTAGAAAAAACGGTCTTTAGAAGCAGAATTGTGGTTGTTCTTGTTCTACGTCATGAATCGGAAGTGATGTTTAAGAGCCCGGAAATTGACGTCTAAAGAGTAGTTTAAATAACTTTAAATTGAGAAGTTTTCATTTGAATACTTTTGTTCATATTCAGAAAATACTTTTGAATCATTCTATTTGTTATTAAGTGCTCGTGAGCAAGATTAGTTTTGGAATTTAGTTTTTATACTTGGCAACATTTGCTTTTCCTTCCGTGTTTGCAGTAAATTATACCTATTTTTTGAAAACTTGATTTTTTCATCTTTTCTGTTACGAAGAAAGAAAACGTTAATTTCAAATATTAATATAGTAGTTTTAGGAAACTTTCCACAAATATTCTATGAAATATTGTGAATTAAATGGACTAAAAGTTGAGATTTAAGCACATATCTAAACTTTTTTTTGATTTTGATTTTTTGATCTGACAATTTTGTAAATGAAAAAAACGAGAAACTTCTCGAAAAATAGCTAGTGTATGTCCTCAAACACGTTATATTTAATAGACATTTTACTTTATCACTTAGATTTTATTTCACTTAATTCCTTATGCCTTAATAAATATAAGTGACAAAAAATAAAAATAAAATGTTGATAAATATTTTTATATCTAGTAATCCAGAAGCTTAGCATATTTTTAATTCAAAATTCCAGGAAAAAGTAAAAACTAACTTTGATAATATGTTTATCACTTTCTATCATTTTGAGTAGTATTCTGCTAATTAATACGAATGATAGATTTATTTACACAATTTTTCAAAATTTGGATGTAGAACCTATTCGGAATGGTATGCATTTTGAGAAGAATGAGACGCCGGTCGTCGTGTACATTGTCTGTACGGAAGCTGCAGATGAAGTACTCAGTGTGAAACGTTATCTCAAACGATATCCTATAGCTTATAATCTATTCCCGAATATCTCCGCTAGTTCCGCTTTAAGGAAAACGAGAAATACAACTACGGAAGGGAAAGCGATTTGAGTCATTAAATATCGGGATTCAGACATGACCAAAGACTTCATCTTGAAAAAAATTCCTGACAACAGAGATCATAAACGATGATATCCTGTGCACAAACCACCCTAAAAACCTAGGACCTGAGCACCCACCATGTTCACACCCATCTAACCTACAACGTAGACCACAGATCTTTCATGAAAATATGCTATATGATAATTTTTCATCTTAGGTTGCAGAAAAGCAGTTACCTGTATACTTATAGGAAACGCTTTTTCTTGTACATAGCATAGCTACATGGAAAGAATGTTTGTGCATTTAAAATTAGAAGAGGCAGAAGTGAATTTATCATAAAAACTGATTAATAACTTCAAAATAAAAATGTATATATAAGTCCCTGCTGCAACATCTCGCTAATGGCATCGTTTTCAGCTTGATTATTTGAAATATACACTGCAAAAAAAAGTGGGACAGTTCTATATCTTCTGTTCTACTGGTCCATTGAAGAAATTCAAATTGCGTTTTTCATGTCTCGAAAGCGCGGCTTAGGATATATATTAGATTTATATTGGTCTAATATAGGTATTTTAACACAAAATCGGAGTTTTTCTGAAATGACGTGTCAAGTTTTTTCACATTTTGATTCTACATCTCATACTATGCCTAATTATTAAATTTTGTAACATTTGGTGTGAAATTTACGAAGAAATTCAAAAATTTCTTTTGGTGCATTTCTTTAAGTTTGCGCCAAGAATAATTTACTTCGCGGACTTCTTAATTTATAACAACCTATTTTCTTTCCTTTTTTTTCCTTATACACGAGTGGAAAAATAATCATCGTTCATACTTTCCAATAATTTTAACAAAGTGCGTAAACCACATTTGGCATTATTATCGCTTGTAACAAGTATGCCAAATTTTTAAAACACGCCAATATGTAAATTCACGTACATCTTAGGAAATTTTGAATAAAAGTTCTAGTGTTTTGCTTGTTTGCTTAGAAACTGTAAGATAACTTTAACATCCACTTTAACATCGACTTTAAGATGCTCATTAAAACTAAAGTTTTTAAAAACTACTTAAAAATACAAGTTCAAAAAATAAATCATAAAAAATGGGCGAATTTGATTCGGAATGAACTTAAATTTCGAAATGTGAAAGGAAGAATCAAATAAGTTTAATAACAAAACAGATATTGATAAAAAATATATAAAATTCAATTAACATCGAGCTAAACATTTCAGAGCTAATTTTTTAAAAACTACTGGTGCGATTTTTACAAAACGTGGCAGTTCGGCATCATTTGAGTCGTAAAATCGAAATATGGGAAAAAAGATTGCCATGTCATTTTAGAAAAAGTCCGATTTTGTGTTAAAATACCTATATTAGAACAATGCTATATATAAATCTAATACATTTCCTAAGTCGCGCTTTCGAGACATGAAAGACGCAAGTTGAATTTCGTCAATCGGCCCAGTAGAACAGAAGATATGGAGCTGTCCCCCCTTTTTTTTCTTAGTGTACATTGTTCACAGATTGTTTTATTTTAGTGGTTTTGTATGCACTATAAGAAGTGGCTTTAACTTTTAAGCACTTTTCGTTATGCGATATGAACACCGAATTTCACGATTCTCTTTAAATCTAGACTGGAATGTCTGTGATATGAAAGAGCATGCAATAATTATAAAGCGACGTTAAATATGAACTTTCTATTCGTGCAGCTTCTGAGTCTGTCTTGAACATTTCACCAGAGGATGATCATTCAGGGTTACCAATAGTTTTCAATGAATGCGCAGAAAATATCTTTTTCTCGGCGACTTAGCTTGGGCAATCGGACTAATGTGTACGTCCAACACGCCCCATATCCTGCATGATGGAAAACAGTGAGATTCAGCATATCGATAAAAGCGATAACCGAAGTCGTATGCTATAGATAGGAAAGATATGCGACTGAAGCTGGAAAATGCTCTTTGCTTGACTTCCATACTTTCGAAGATTACAAAAGAAATGATAGAAAAGAAATACTAGTCGATAAAGTGTAAACAAATTTGTCTGTTTTGAAATCTACACTTAGCTTTCATAGCATTAGTAGACTCAAAAGAAATTAGATATTTTTGCTGTGACGCGTCAACTCGGACAGTGTTTTCTTAATACATCAAACGAATGACGTCAACATGATTTCTCAACAAAGTGCATCAAACGTGACGATAAGGGGAGTTTGGAGGAGCTGCTAAGGCACGTTAGATGTACTATATTGCAAGCTAACACTTTCAGTGGGGGGGGCAGTAATTTGTGTTAGTTATTCATCAGAATAATCGTAATAAAATCGTTAATATAATCGTGAAATGAATCTTTCCGAAGCTGAGGACGAAGCCAATTGAAGAATAGTTTAGAATATGTATTTTAATTGGGATTTCCAGGCTAACATCCTTCCCTGCTCTGTGAAGACTGTTGGAAAACTCGGCAGCATCGTTATCAGAGAAGAGTGCGGTAAATTTGTGTTTTGTGAATTGCTGTGAGTAGTGTGGATGATTTTGGAAATAATTTATCATCTGTTGTCCTCTTTGAGAATATCCGCACATGATCTTTTTACTAGGCTATTAAAATTCTGCGGAATAAGATGCTTATTAATAATGCTTATTTTCGAATTTTCGGTTGAAGCTTTTAATCCATGTTCGGAACTTTATATTCTATCGAGTGAAAAGAATGTGGCTTAATGTTCTATATTGAGACAAGATGCATTCAGAGTTAATGACTTAATGTCTAATTTAACATAATTTAACATTCGTAGCCTAACTTGGATAGTAGTTAGTGACTCTGACTGCCGCACTGAAGGCCCCGGGTTCGAATCTCGGAGAAGGCATGAATGTTTGCACATGTATAGTGTCTGTGCGGTATGGGGGCACTCTAAATATCTGACGAACCGAAAGTCCTTTCGAGAGGTTAGTGGTAGGGGAAGAGGAATGAGAGACCGTCGGACCTGTCCCTTCTGGGGTGCTCTCGATCAAAATTGGGGACGGAACTGAGCAAAGTCGTACTGTCACCCGTATGGTGCTCAAGGTTCTTGCCAAGGGCAGGCGCACTCTTAAATTCCTTACCATGATATATTTCGTGGACTTGTTCTGATGTTACTATCAGACAAGTGAGATAAGTCACAACAAAAACATGTTTACTTTCGACGTGACACTTTATCGCATGTAACATTAAAATTATATCACCATGTCTTCTGAGCAATATCAGCCAGTCAATGAACAATCATTAGCATGGTAAATATTAAAACTACACTCACGTTTGTGAAAATTGCAACACCATGAAGGACTTACGCGAGTGAGCTGAAATTTTCAGGAAATGCAAAGTAGCGCATGATGTGCAAATGATTAGAATTGCAAATCCGTAGCGCATGCGTATGCTGAGCAGCGCCCTCTGAACGGCTGATGGATCCGAATAAATAGACGGCTGTAGCGAGGCGTGTATGGTTATCGGTGGTTATCTGCTAGTGGTAAACGTTAACTCAATCTGTACTTATGCCTCGTCGACGAAAGAGAGCGAGATTTGAACAACTTACAGAGTTTGAACGAGGGAGAATCATCGGCCTTCGTGAAGCTGGATTGTCGTATCGTGCAGTAGCCTCTCGTGTGCAGCGTAACAGCAGCACAGTGATGCGCGTTTGGAAGCAGTGGACGGACGAGTGTCGGACAACTCGGAAATCCGGGAGTGGACCCCGAAATGTGACGTCAGCTCGCGATGATAGACACCTGGTCCGCATGGCGCGGACGGACCGTACAGCTTCCTCTAGACAATTGGCAGCACTGTGGTCAATAGCTACAGGTGTTTCATTGTGTGCTTCATCAATTCGTAGACGTCTGCTGCAGTGTGGACTGCGCGCACGGACTCCTTTATACAGGATCCCCCTAACGCACGACCATCGCCGCCTGCGGCTACAATGGGCCAATCAGCATAGAGACTGGCGTGCTGATTGGCAGCATGTCGTGTTTTCTGACGAATCCCGCTTTAATTTGTGGTACCATGATGGCCGCATTCGTGTCAGACGCTATGCCGGTGAACGCCACCTTCCGGAGTGCATTATCGAACGCCACAGTGGACGAACACCCGGAGTTATGGTCTGGGGCGCCATAGCATATCATAGACGATCTCAATTGCTACGAATTGTGGGCAATCTGAACAGCAACCGGTATATCCGTGAAGTTCTACAGCCCGAAGCTGTTCCCTTCCTTCAAAGCTTGCCAGGCGCTGTATTTCAACAGGACAATGCCCGCCCTCATACTGCTCGGATTGTTAAATCCTTCTTTGCAGCGCAGCAGGTACAGCTTCTTCCTTGGCCTGCGTGTTCCCCGGATATGTCGCCAATTGAACATGTGTGGGATGTCATTGGTCGGCGTCTTGCTCGTGATCCTCGTCCTGTTGCGTCTGCAGACGAACTTTGGGTACGCGTACAAACGATATGGAATGCTCTTCCTCAGTCAGACATTCAAACTTTGTTTGACTCCATGCCACGTCGTGTAGCAGCACTTATTGCGGCGCGTGGTGGCCACACAAAATACTGATTCTGATTTCTTGTTCTTGTTTGTTTGCTTTGAACATTTAATCATTTATTTGTACCACTACCACTCAACTGTGTATTAAATTGCATTCAATTATGACGATTCCTTCTTGGTGTTGCAATTTTCACAAACGTGAGTGTAGAAGAAAGTTGGCAAAAAACAACGAACGAGTAAGGTACTGTTTTGTGAAGTTTTTTTTCCCTAATGTCGGATCGTTAATCATTTTAGGCTTTGGCCGCTCCTAAGGCCAGAAGCTGTGGTCATTTTATTACAGAGGCACCTGGCAGCTGAACTCCTGTGAAGGGACAGACAATTTACGTCCATATCTTCTCTGGGATTGAAACCCAAACCCTTCGATACAGCAATCAGACTTACTAAAAACTTTCCTGTCTGGGTGGCCTGTTCTGTAAAATGGCTATGCTCTTTAAGTGGAACTTGAGGCAGTTGCTGGCAATGAATGCATATGCCTTTTGCAAAACAACATAAAAACCCTTCTCTGAGGAAATCGGTAAATTACTTTCCTATCATTGCTTTCCATCATAAAGCTGAAGGTATATTTTTGAAACTTAAACCAAAGCTGGAACGAGAAAAGTTAATCGAGGATAAAATCGAATTAAGAAAAGGGACAGTTCTATATCACCCGTTCTACTGGGCCGATTAATGAAATTCAAATTGCATTTTTCGCGACTTGAAAGCGTGACTTAGGATATATAATAGACTTATATGTAGCATTGTTCTAATATAGGTATTTTGACTCAAAATCGGACTTTTTCTGAAATAACATGCCAAATATTTTGCATATTTCGATTGCATGATTCAAATTATGCCTAAATATTAAATTTTGTAAAATTCGGGCCAAATTTGCGGAGGAATTCAAAAATTTGTCTTGGCGCATTTTTTCAGTTTGCACCAAAGATAATTCGCTTGGCGAACTTCTGAATTTATAGCAACCTATTTTTCTTTCCTTTTTTCATTGTACAGGGTAGGAAAAATCAAATAATTTTAATAAAGTGCGTAAACCACATTTGGCGTTACTATCGTTTATGGCGTTACAACAAATATGCCAAATTTCAAAACGCGCCAGTATGTAAATTCATGTATGTCTTAGGAAAGTTTGAATAAAAAACTTTTTTGCAGGTATGCTTAGAAATACATCTACTTTAAGATGATGGTAAACATTTTATAGGCTATAGTTAAAAATATTTTCCAAAAATTTATAAAAATTATTTAAAAGTACAAATTTAAGAAATACATCATAAAAAATGGGCGAATTTTATTTGGAATGAACTAAATTTCGAAATGTGAAAGGAAGAATCAAATAAGTTTAATTAAAAAAAGATATTAATAAATATATACCAAATTCAATTAATTAACATGGAAGAGCTAAACTTTTGAGAGGTAATTTTATAAACACTACTCATGCGAATTTTACAAAACCTGGCAACCTGGCATAATTTGAGTCGTAGAAACGAAATATGGAAAAATATTGGCATGGCATTTCATAAAAAGTCCGATTTTTTGTCAAAATACCTTTGTTAGAACAATGCTATTTATAAATCTAATATATATCCTAAGTCACGATTTCGAGACATGAAAAACGCAAGTTGAATTTCGCCAGTCCGCCGAGTAGAACGGGAGATATAGAACTGTCCCTTTTATTTTTTTGCGCAGTATACATGGCAAATTTATGTTGCAAATTTTCGAGCTTTAAATCGTGCACCTCTTACTTCGTATCATACGTGTGTGCTTCCGCAAAAGGGAATGAATTGGATATTCCAGAAAACATACTGGATGGCTAAAATGGTCACAGAAAATTTTGACAGGACAATATGCATCCAAAACATATTTCGTGAGATTAAATATTCTTAAGCTGGAAGTTATTTTAGTGATTTTATTTCGAATGGGATTTTAATCCGAATTTTTTGAGTTTGCAAATACGATCCATTAGATATTTAAGACTGCTAAACTTTCTTTCGTTCCCTAATATATTTTAAAATGTAATAAATCTGATGATGTTCTTGATTGTGGATCTATATATTCACTTCTGTCAACAATCGGATGAATGGAAGTGATGGATCATGGAAAATGTAAATTTCTCATTCTCTTTACTTCTTTATTTTTGAAATCTGTGGATTTTAGAAAACTTTTCCTGGAAATTCTTGCTGATGACAAAAATAAAGTTTGTGCTCTTTAGTAGGATTATGAAATCACGGAAGGCTCTACTTAAAAAAAGTAACACAAGGAGATGGGGAAAAAAAGATAACAAAACAGTTTCTTCGTTTGTTTTCTGTCTTCTTTGTTAGAAGTTTGAGAGGTTTCTCCGCGGTTGTCTTGTTTACCTTCCGCATGAAGCCGCCGCTAATTTTGCTTTTAAGATACGCATTTCCTTTTATTTTTTTCTCCTCTTAGAAGTACTTTCTAAACAACGTCTTTTTCGAGGAGTTAAGCTATTTTGGGGATAAGTTAAAAATTAGCAACTGGACTAAATGTAGTTTGGCAGTTTTCAATGTCCGAAAATTTGGTTTTGGTGTTTAAAAGTGTCTTTAACAGAATCTTTTAAAATGTTTCGAACCGTTATATTATGGAGATACCTCTCGTTATGAGAACTCTCTATTATATCGAACGTTTCTTGCATTAACTGATCCAAAAATTGATGACAATGCATTAAATCTAATTCCGTTGTAAAGACCCCTCATTACAACGTCGTTTTTTTTTTGGACGTAATAACGTTATAACGGCCTCAATAACACATCCTCGCAATATATACAATATACAGGGAGTATTAGTACAAGTGACAAGTGACGGAGGACACGAGCATCACCCCTCTACCCTAACAGTTAATTGGTATAGCACCGCGTCCTCCTTGTCTAGATCACCCCAAGATGGTATGGGCAAAGGTGAGGGGCCACACGACCCCCTCACACAAGTCGCCAATTTAAAATAATGCGAAGGTTTGTAGAGCTTATCCTACTGCAATCTTGTGGTAAATACCAAACGTAACGGTGTTATCTGTACAAAAGTTTTCCCATGAATTTATTTTTTGCTTCGATAATCATCCATTTATACAAAGCAGTTTCTTTTTGAAAAATGGTGAGAGTGTTGACTCAATATTATTCGTTCGTTCCTGTTTCAATCGTCTACTCAGCGCGTGACACTTTTTCTGTTGTATGCGTAGCTCACTTTTTCACCAATGCAGATTGTTAATAATCATTAGTTCTTAACGGGGAGGTGTTCCTCACATCCTTCACGTAGAGAAGTCATAAGATCATCCATAAAATGCTCTACGTCTGCTGTAGATCGTATATTATTTAGGCGTCTGTAGAATATGTTAAGTTGTAATTTTATTTTTCTTGTAAATGATCTAATATTTCTTCCTGGCAAGTAATATCTTTTGATAAAAGTCGTAGTGATAGTTCTATCGATTTTGTAGGTGATGTAATTATGGTTCGATAAGCTAGTATCTTCGATCACCGTCCAATCTTGTATAAGTGTGGCTGCGGGTCATGTAGCAAACATAAGGTCTGGCCAACCTTGTGCATACATGGTATCAAACGTTGGAAGAGCATATGCTCTATTAGTTAGAATTAAGTTACTTGTAGCGAGAAAGTCTTCAAGGTTATGACCCTTGAGGTCTGTGTTGGCATATCCCCAATTTATATTGCGGGAGTTGAAGTCACTTGTAAGAGGATGTTATCTATTTGTACTGCTTTACTAAAGATTGTATTAGTACAGCGTAAAGGTGTATTTAGTACAGCGATGACAAACTTTCAGGAGAGATAGAGTACACCTAGACGATGGGAAAGCATATAGCAAATGCATGGTCGGAAACGCTTTCCTGGCGTGGTACTGACGACACAAAACGCAGAAAAGGAAGGATACAAACTGTGAGGCAAAACATATTTTATTATGTTTAGTACAGCAGAAACCTACAAATAAGAACAAAAACAAACAACGATCGTCACTAAAGAAAGTGTTTGAAGTGACGACCCCGGACCATGATGCAGGTCTCACTTCTCTGGCTCATGGAAGATATGCATCACGAACGGAAGATCGCTTGGAAGATTCATGACGCAAGGTTCCTGCATCATGGTCCGGGTCGTAATTTCGAACACCTTCTTTGATAATGATCGTTGTCTCTTTATGCTGTTTTTTTCTTTTTTTGTTATACTCTGAATAATAAATAGGTTTTCTCGCCTCGTTCGTGTCCTTTCTTTCTTGACATTTGTGTCGTTACTACCTTGCCAGGAAAGCGTTTCCAACAATGCTTTTGCTATGTGATTTCCAATCGTTTTAGTGTACTCTATCTCTCCTGAAAGTTTTTCCTTGCTGTACTGATACACCCTGTATATATATATATATGTTTTGTCAAATAATCAGCTTCGGGAATGTTGCCATTAAAATGATAACCTGACATAAATTTTTAATATGTATCCTTCAAGCGTCATTTTTATTGCTTATACTGAACGGTTTAAAAGCAGTGTAATAATTTAAATACTTATTTTTTATTAATATATCCAATCCATATATTTTAAAATACGTTTAATTTGTAATATATCCAGTTAATAACTAGGATTATTGCAGAAATATTTATAGTATTTAATGACATTCCGAAGCCGATACATTATATGGACACCATATTTGTTAATTCGCGGTTTCTGTAAAAGTTAAAATCCACGAACATATCGAAAAGCTCATTTTTCACTTTTTTAGCCTTAGATATAAACCAGACATTCGATATATGTGATATATAAAGCTTGTCAGAACAAAAAAAAGAACCTTTTATTAAATTAAAAACATAATTTTTGTAGAGCGTTACTGTGTATAATGATTTAAGGAAGCAGCACATTATTAAAATTAAGCAAAAAAATTAATCTTGTGTCATGACTGGTTTCATAGAAAACTTTATCAGTTTTGAAAGAAGTTCCTAAGAATTTCTTTTCTTTAAGGAAAGAAAAAAATAATCTACGCATAGGACAAGTAAAATATTTAAAAAGCTGAAATAAAATTGAACAACAAAAAAAAGTGCTTTCATCGGACAAAACAGAAAGCTAAATAATCAGAAATAAATAGATCAGAATTTTTAAAGCTTTTGAAAAACTAGATTAGTAAAATTGTATTAAACCAGGGTTGCTAGATTTTGATGAATGTCTTTGATTTTGATGAATGTCTTTGATTTTGGTGAATGTCTTTATGTCTTTTGAGTTTGGTGAACGCGAATAGTATTTTATTAATTATATTAACTGTACAAAAGCTTTAAAAAATCATTTACATGTAATAATACAAGTTAGATTTATGTATTGTAACAATGAGATATATTATTAATAATAAAATAATTGCATAAATTACAAAAATAAATAACTCGTTAACTAAGCAATGTGTCCCTTTAATCTGAAAAGTCAGTTACACATCTTATGACATACTGAATGGCAACACCTTAGAAAATAAGTAATTTTTAGACCTCTTGGGTGCTAAAAATAAAAGATCCAGTAAAATAAAACGAAGGAAAAGAAGTGACCTAGAAGAAAATAATGGTAAAAAATAATAAAACAACAAAAAATATTTATAAAATCTTTTATAAATATTTGCTTTTGTAATAAATATATATTAAATATAAGCTTTTGTATTTTCTATGACGTCCAAAGGAGCGTTTTTTGCATTTACACATACATACAAGTTTCGAGAGCATTTGGTCTAAGGCCTTTTTGGGCTAAATATATTTAAAAACAGCATATCTTTAAAATTTCGGAAGACATTCTCGTGTGCTGGAGATAAAAATATTCTATACCATAGTGTGTTGCCGCTGCTCGCTATGAAATCGTTGAATTTGTTAATAAAAAATTCATTGAAATTTTATAAATATGAAATAGATTATAAAAGAAATAAATAATTTTGGAATTCGAGCTTTTAAGTGCCCATATTCCGGTGGAGAACTACGTTATTAAAAATGTGATGTCTCTAGGTATTGTTATTTTTTCGCAATGCGAGAAACATGCATATATTCATACAGGTCTTCATTATTTAATTTCTCTAAATATAATATAGGGCTCTAATATTTGGTGGCAACGATTTTAAAAGTGATACAAGCGTTTATAGTGATTCGACGCAAAATACCGTTTCGGGACTAATAGCCGTTCCGCACTAATGCCTGTTTGGGTTAATATATATATAAACAATTCATATTTAGTCATTATGTGTTACCAAATTAGCAATCACAAATTCATAAATAATTTTATATATGTAATCATAAAACAGAAAGAATAAATATATCAAAATATTCTGTGAATAAGTATAATTTTCTCTTTTTGTCATTCTCTTATTGTAGCTAACACTTTTTGTTAAAACAGCGAGGTTTTGTCCTAATTTCTTATATTTGTACAGCTCAACGCTACACTAGTTTTTGGTCAGCAGGAGATGCGAGGAATGATGAAGTAATAAGTTGTGCAATGAGATAAGAAATGATACGACAAGAAGACTTTAAATAAAAAAAACGCCTATATAATTTTTATATAGGCGTGTAGTGTCTGGTTTAAGTATGAATTGCTCAGTTTTAAATATGCCTAGATCCTTAGAGATATGTTGATTAAGTCTTAATATTGTATGTACCATATTCTGCATCAAGTATATAAATACGTTTTTTTGGTAGTGAAAGATATTGGGTGGAGTTTAAGTTTTCAAATGAATCCAAGTTACCTAACGACGAACGGAATAGACCGGGGAATACTGGTAGTTCGTTCAGAATTCAAAACTCGATAAAAATGTTTTCATAAGACTAATTTATGGGCATTTTCTTGTGTTTTCCTGTACATAAACATGAATAGAAGCAGATTGTGCTGCAAGGTTTTACTTTATTCTATCCAGTTAGTTTTAGTTGGACTTTCCTGTTTCTTCTGATTTCAGTTTCCTGCCGGAATGTAAATTTTGTAATGAGGTAGATGCAAATTCTCACCGTGTTTCAGAAGTAGTGTTTAAGCTGCGTTTCAAGAGTTCAAAAGAAGTAATAGCGGACTTAGTTCCGATGTTTATGCTGCGAGTTTAAAATTAGCTCTCTATTTCGGTGTTTGAAACCTTTCAGTTTATGTTGATATTTCTCGGCTCGGCTCTGCTGTGTGCAGTCGATTTAGCGTTAGTTTAAGCTAAGGAAACAATAATCAAATTATCTTAATTTTACTCGTGAATTGCTACATTCTTATTTTCTGTTACGTAGCCACAAGTGCTGATGATTTGTGAGGAGGAAGTGCGTGCATTCGTTTTAATTTATATTTAAATAAAACGGCTGTTTAAACGTTTCTCCTGCAATATTTATTCTTAAAGACATAGCTAGAATTCGCTACTTAGTCTTCGACATAGGGTTTAAGAGCGTATGCTCCCAAAAAACATCCATAAACTCTATACCACTTGTAGACAACCATTCTCCATCGACGAAGCAGAATTCCTGATCCTTAAGCTGCTTAAGGCTAAGGTTGAAGCTACATCAGGAATTCTGCTTAAGCATCCTTCAGCAGAATTCCTGATGTAGCTTCAAATCTACGAATTTATCTAATTAAGCTGACCTGAGTCGTACTAAACAAAGTGCCAATAATCTCTAGCTAGTACTCGTTCTAATTATTGACTATCTGAGTCTACATTAATCAAGTATTAGGTCAACGTAGAACGAAGTGCAATACTGATGCACTTCTGAGGCGTGACCAACACTTTAGATACCACGAATTAAATCGCTATACAGATGAAGAAAATATTAAGAAGGGGGTCAGCTAATCTGATGAAAGTTTATCTGAGGAAAAGGAAAAGTGAGTGAATTAAAAATGTGTCGTGGTCGAAGTTAATAATTATTACTGTTTAATAACTTTAGCTATTTAACGCTCTATTAATATTTTATGCTAAAACTGCAATAAGAAAAGGATTTTAAACAAACAAATGAAAGAAATTAAAAAAACATATTTAAAATAGATCTGAAAGGTTTCAGATTTTAAATTACGTCCAAAGGGGAGTTTTTTTAACATTTTGTATGTTACCTTTATTTATTAAGTATCATGTTCTTCGCACTTAAACCATAAAATTCAGTTGAAGAGAAATATCGCAAAATAATTTTAAATTGAGCCTATTCTTAGAATTTCCGATACACAGTCTCACGCGCTGGAGATAAAAATGTTTTTCCTGTACAACGTTGCCATGGCTCGCTTTGAAATCTTTGAGTTTGTTAATCAAAAATTCGTTAAAGGTTTACAAAATATGAAATCGATAATAAAAAAATTCCAAATTTCAAATTTGGGCTTCCCATACTCGCAGCAGGATTACGTCATTCAAAATTCGATGGCTCTAGGTACCGTCCTTTTATCACAAGGCGAGAAACATATGTAAATTTATTCACATTCTTCATTATTTAATATCTTTAAATATAATACAGGGGAGATAATATTTAGTGGCAACAATTTGAAAAGTGAAACGGGCATTCAGCGTGAACCGATGCAAAATCCCAAAACGAAAACAATAGTCCTTCAGGGACAAAGCCCCTTTGGACTAAAAATTAAAAGAATAGCATTAATTCCAAATAAGAAATGTGACTGTAATAATTGCTATAAATAATTTGGTAAATAACAGAGTTGCCTGTACACAGGTTTAAATGATCCCACTTATAAACGAACTGTTTTTTCTTAAAAGAACTGTATGCAATGAGTGAAAATCACTATCAAAAATTAAAATCTTAATACTATTTTTAATCCCAAACGGTAAATTTCGGAAAACTTGCTTTTTAGGAATAATATATTTAAATCACTAACGAAAAACGGTTGTTCATTTCAGACGATGTCTTATATTCGCCTAGTATGATATATGAATATTAAATCTTTTGGCTTTAAAATTAAAGCAATAGCAATTGTGAATCTTTCTATAGATTATCAGACCTTTACCACGAGTAGCAGAGCTTCAGAGAATTCGTAGAAAATCTCGAATGTTTATATCCTAAAGATTTATTTTAAAATTGGCTTCCCGTAGTTCGTCGTAACCGAAAACGATGTACGAACGCTTTCATGCCCCGCGCATCTATGTTGTATTGCTATTATTATTTTCCACATCATGTCACGACAATTTATGTGTTCTAGCTTGTCTGCAGTGTACTTTGCCCCCTGCGTAGCAATTTATAAGTTGATTTCTTTTTCCTTCTCTCTCTCTCTTTTGCTTTCTTTTTTTTACGACTTCTTTTACTCTTTTTTCATCGCATTTTACTTGACCACACGGCGAGTTCCGTTCATTCTTCTAGCGGTAGGAGGTTCCAATTTTGGGGCTCCACATGCAACGTCATTTCTTTACAACTTCTCGAAACTCGTATCTTACAAAGTTCTTTTATCTGTTTCTGCTGAGTATTACAGAAATTTTCAACGTAATTATTTCAACTAAAAGCCAACAGCTGTACAGGATAAGAAGTAAAATATATCAGGAAAACTGAGGTTGCCAATGAGCGCAGATTCAAAGATTTCGTAAATTGAAACGTCCGCTTGAATCAGCGATTGCAACAAATTTACTGCTGAAATTTATGGTTAAACTTTGAAACTGATGAAATAACTTAAATATTTGCTATCATTTTGCTACTATTCCCTAAAGTAAGTAATTTAAGGTGTTTCGCGATATAATAATACTTTTATTCTAAAATACAAAATGACTTTTTAAATAAGGAAGTGAAAGAAAATAAGTATACGACTAGTATTAATTCAAAATAAAATTTATGATTGAAAGCTATGTATTAAGCGCCTTAAACAATTTGAAAAAATTCCAGTAACTGCGTACAGATTTAATTAATCACACGATTGAAAAATATATATTGGGGCATACTCCTAAAATATTAGCTCGCTGGCGGCCAAGCGGTAAAATCGCTGAACACTGGTAGTTCGACCTGTGTTCGATTCCAGGTAAATTGGATGGCTGCATGAGCGTTTTCGTCGTTTTTCCCATGTGTGACGTGTATTACATGTGTCATGTGTAGCCAATTTTCCTCCTCTTAGGCAGCCCTCAACGAATGCGTCCCTCTTAAGCAGATAGCCTTTAAGATATTCTACCATAATCGAATAAGCTAACCCACCAGCGTAAAGTATTACAAAGATAATAAGTTTAGCATTTTCTTAAAACTATTGAATGTATTTTGTAAAATGTCAGTGCAAGATTTAAACTCCAAATATTGCTTTTAAGCTAAAATAATTACTTTGTAGAATATAATGCTAATTGATATGTGTAACATGTTAATGAACGAAAGGTTTCTGAGTAAATAAAAGATATATCATAAGATTGTAGATATCTCTTGTTGGTCACATACACTAAATTAAAACTCTAATAGAACTAAGCGAATTAACAAGCGAACTGTGTAGTTAATCAAACGGAAACGCGAGAAGGGTGTAAAAGTCCCTTTTATTAAGAACTCAACTGGACAGAAGACACTCATGTGGCTTACAAAACCAGCCAGCATTGACGGCTAACTTAAAAATAGCTTAAAAATAAGAAATGAAAATTTAAACTAAGTGAAAGTCAATCAATAAAGTCAATAAAGTTAGCCAAAGGCTACACAGAATTAAGAAACGCGCAAGTTGGCTTAAATCTACACCATCGTGACAGCACTATTGTCAAGATTAAAGCAACGCCGTAGACGTAATTCTTTCGTAGAATTTCAACTAGTAACGTGGCCTACAGCAGGCGGAACACGTTCTATCTAAGCAGTCTAAATAAAGCCTTCCTTTCAATGTTATTTCTTTCTACCTCATTTAAATACGCGCGAGCTAAGATTTGCATTCTGGCAAAAGCGGAAAGGGAGAAGTGACAGTATAGATACTGAACATAAAATAATTGGTTCATTTAAATAAATACCTTGTAAGATATAGAGATATGGGAAATATTATATGAATGAAATGTCTTTCACGTTTAAATAACGAAACCAAATAATTTAAAAATATGGGTTTATTTCTGCTAATCCACTAAGCAAGAGGAATTAAAATTTTTCAAAAGACTAACTTTCCAACGAAGCAAAGACATCTAAACATTTTAGTAACTTGGAACTCAATTCGGGGTGACAAAGCAATTTATCAACTAAGTATTCAGTTTTATTTCCAAGAGTAACTTAGGTACAACATAAATCACGTAAGAAACCTTTCAGAAATGCATCCCTTACGTAAAGTAGGTAACTTTTTACGTAAAAAGAAAAATTAGAACATCAAGATGCCATTTTTGTTTAAGAAATGGGCAATTGCTTTCAAATGTAATAAGTATATATCAAATACATAAAGCTGTAAAAATGAAACACAAGTTTGTTAATCAATGCTTTCCTTGTACTTCAAAGAGAAAGTTAAAGCGTTACGAAGGTTAAAAAAAATCCTGATAGCAAGAAAATTTTTCCGAAACCTTTTGAAAAAAGTAAAGTTTGTAATCATCACGGGAATTTTTTCAACATGAGTTCCGATTGGGGAAAGACTCGAATTCTCGGAAGCACTTGGCCTGCCACCACTTGTAAAACTTCTAGAACGGAGAAACGAATACACTGTCTGGCAAAGAACGAAGAGTGTGGTGAGACTGGTGGATTACCACTGTGTTGATTGGCGGCAGGTAGCGCATAGGACTCCTTATTATGATTAGTACATTTGCGATTAGTACATTTGCATTATTGTACTCAAAACATATTTATTACAATTACGAGAATTACAAAAAGCTCTTTACAAATATATATAATTCATCGCTAGCATAGAATACTATTGAAAGCAATTACAGTCGTCGTGACTCGAGGGGTCTGCTAACGAGGGTCTCTCTAGTCGAGAGCTCAAGAGCATTCTAGGTCTTTCTAATCGAGAGTTCAGGAGCAGTCTGATTTTGCCACGGCTCCTTAATTTTTCTGTTGTATTTTACATCCTCTGATTCGTTATATCTGAAACAATATCACAGGAAAAACAAAATCATTGGTTCGTCAGCCATCCTGAAATAGAGAGGCTTTGGCGACAAAGACGGTGCAGAATCTCCTGACACTATTCGGGGAGTTATGTCTCTTACACTGCTAATTGGAACGAATTATTGTGTCTGCGATGTCAGAAACATGTCATGTGACATATTGTAAAAGCTTGGAAGCAGTAACTTTCGCGGACCGTACACACGATTTTCTCGTCTCTGTGTGGTCCACCGCAAGAGAAAAGGGTATTTAAATGCATCACACTGATTGTTTGAATTCTCGTACCGGAAAAAATGCATTACAAAATTAAAAAAAAACTCTGCGGAAGACTGGATGGCAAAGTCTGCTCCAAACATACATGGTATTCTCAATTTAGGATCGAAATCTCCAACAGACCTTTAAGCATCAACACTAGATCTTAAATCATTGGCAAACTGTAGCCTGATAATATCGAGTTTGATTTGACCTGGCAACGTTAGTATTTTATCATCGTCGTTTCATTTCGCAGTTTCTTTTAGCTAAATCGACACGAAGCGCTATACAAAGGAACAGCGAGCTTTCATTACTTTCATTACAAACAGCGAGAACTCATTACAGAAATGACTACTGTTTTGCAGACAATGGTAGAAAGCTTCGTGCAATCGTTCTTGAAAATGCACCTAAGGAAACAACACTTCGCAGACTGAAAAAGAAATTTGAGGACACAGGTTTGACAACAGACATTAAATCAACATACTCTCGATCCAGACGGTCTGTTAAACACATTGCTATTTTGGGTAAATGTTATGGTAAGCCCCAAAAATCCAAACTTAAAGTGTAACAACAAAGGAAGTTAAAGAAGGAATTGAACCTGTTATTAGTCACCTCAATTGGTAGATATGTGGAAAAGTGATTATAGATTTTATCGCGAAAATGTTATGCTGCAGAACAAGTCGTGAAGGACAAATATCTGGCATTATTTTGCATTCTTAAAGTGAAACCTTTCTTAAGTATGTAAAAATAATTTCCCTTTTCTGAAAATAAAGTATTTTATTAAGCGAATTAAATCCAACACTTTTATCGGAACAACCTTTATATGTGGTTAAATTTGAAGAAATATAAAAATTATTAGCCCAAAAGGCACATTAGCCGAAATGGGCTATTAGTCTGGAAGCGGGATTTTGCGTTGAATCACTATAAATGGCGTATTACTTTTCAAATTGTTGCCACCAAATATTATCGTACTGTATTATATTTAAAGAAATTAAATAATAAAGAATCTACATCAATGTATGAATGTTTTTTGCAATGTGAAAAAACGACGGTACGTAGGACCATCAAATTTTCAATAACGTAGTTCTCTATCCAAACATGGGCACTTGGAAGCCTGAATTTCGAATTGGTTTCATTATCCATTTCTTACTCTGTTAAACTTGAATGAATTTTTGATTAACAAATACAAAGTTCTGAAAGCGAGCAATGGCAACATTGCACAGAACAAAACCTTTTCATTTCCAGCACGCGAGAGTCTATAAAAACTCTAAAGATATGCTGTTTTTAAGTGTCTGGTGATTTAATTGTTGAATTGGATTTTATCTGGCGTAAATAAGAAGATCGTTATATTTAATATATATATTTATGTTAACACACAAACGTTCATAATAAAAAGATAAAAAGCATTCTTTCTAGCCATCTTAGTAAGAAAACTGAACACTTATATGAACTGAGAACAGTGTGAAAAAAATATAAAAAGGAAAAGAAATAGTTAACAGGAGTAAGTGCAACAACAGCCTAAGTTCACTGCGAGCTCAGCGAGATGTAGGGGAAAAAAACTTCTAACACTTTTGGGCGACCATTAAAATTTGAAACCCTTCAAAATTTTTTATTGTTATTATTATCATCATATTCATTTATTATCTTACTTACGGTGATTATCATCATCTTTACCACTGAGATCTCTTACATTTCTTTAAACCATTTCATATTGATTCGGAATTTATTATATACAGGATTTAAGCAGTTTTAAACAACGGTTCTTTTAAATATTTATTGATTCATTTGCTCTGTCCTTTATATCATAGAATGCTACAAGTAATAAATAAAATATGCAGTATGCAAATAACCATTTATGTTGCTCTGAATAAATCATTTGAAAAGTCTTTTTATAAAACTACAAGTCCGTAACTATTTCCTTTTAACTACAAAATTCTTAATTACTACACCAGGAAACTAATTTATTTTTAGATACTGATTTCGAATACAAACGTAGAATGTTTATTTAGTTTCCATTTCTTGAAAAGATACCTTAGTAATCCCCAGGTGATTCTTTCCAATCATAACTTAGTTTCGAGACCTATACATCAGTTCTTTGAAATATTTGTTTATTCAGTTGTGGTGTTTCTATAAAGGAACGCCGAGTATCAACCCTAAACAAATACAAGACAAAATATTCAAATCCAAACGAAACTCGACTGAGAAATCACAGAAATATATGAAAACTTCATCAAATAGAAAGTGGAATTGTTATTTTCCAAATCTTTCGTCTTTTTATTTTATTTTTCATTTTTTTGCGAGAAGAATTTCCTTCCCAAAACTGGCAGCAGTATATACATAGCAAATTCTAATATCCGGCTGACAACTCTCTCTCTCTTTCGAGTTTTTTATCTTATTTATTTTTTTACTTTTGTTTATTTATTTATTTATTTACTTTTTTGTGTGGATTTCGCCCAATGCTTTTGAAATCCAATAACCGTAGTTGGATGTTTCAGAAAAATGCTAAAGCAAGAAGACGAAAATAAAGAAAATTTGAAATGGGCGGGTGAAGTAATAATAATAATAATAATGATAATGAAACGCGATAGCGAAAAATGTCACCAGTGAATAAATAAATAAAAAAAGACTAAAAAAATTCCCCTCACCCTCAGCATTAAAAAAATTATTTATTTTTTTAACTGCCACTGGTTTTCAGAATTGAGCTATTTGTTGCCTTTTTATAGATGTTGCTTCCGTGACAGGGTGTATCCGCAATTAAAAATAATTTTAAGTTTACACTGGAGGCCTATACTAAAGCAATAAAACATTTATTTTTAAAAAATGAACTATTTCCTTATAAATTGTTCAAAATCACGACTGGATGCGCGTTTTAACTTGAGCTTATTGAACACTATTTGATTTGCTACTTCCTTTCTGGCCACCAATTGTTGCCAAGTTTAAAATTATGAAATAATAATAGAGTTCAAAAGACTAAAAAATAACTTCTATAAAAAGTATTTTTTTTTAATTTCGTAATTTTTAAAGAAAGTAAAATTTTCTTTTTAATTTTTTAATCTAGAGAATTCTACACATAAATAAAAAATATCAAAACAAAACGAAATTTAATCTAAACAAGTGGCATAAAGAATATTCTACACATAAATGAAAAATAATAAAGCAAAAGGAAATTCAATCTAAACAGGTGGCATAAAATTACAAATATCATTCAGTATTACAGAAACAATTTCAGTTTTTGAATATAACCGACACCACATAAATTCTATCAAATATGACTGACCTTTTCTAGGACCCAGAAAAGAACTATAAAAATTTGGTGACGGTAACTATAGTAGTGACTGAGTTATTAGCGAACAAACAAGAAGATTTCTTTCATATATATATA
>KK115102.1:686513-705885 GCA_000611955.2 Stegodyphus mimosarum | reverse complement strand
TTTCTTAGTTTCTATTTTTAGTTCAATTCTATGTGAGGCTTTCTGTAAGCCCAAGAAGGGCCATCTGTGAATCCCTATTGAGTTGAATATTAAAAGGGTATTGAATCCTTCTTTCGACTTCGAAATGTTGGAGAGCAGTGCCCCACTGAAATTTATTTCTCCATTTAACACTGCCTCACAGTCGCCCCACAGTTTGGGTATGGCATTCGGTTTCGGGGTCTATAAAATTACAACTGTCATTGACAGTGAAATGTTCAGCATTTGACATGAAATGACTTTATTATGCGAGTAGCTAATGTAATTAACTAGCTCAGTTCAAGTACAATTAATCTGCAAGTATCAGAAATACATAATCTAAAATTACAAAGTCATAAATATGAAGAACTAGCACTTCTGTGTATAAATAAACAGACATAAGATGAAAAGAAAACAGGCGAGCAAGGTAGGAGTTATACACAGTCATCTCTAAGAAAACAGGCGAGCAAGGTAGGAGTTATACACAGTCATCTCTCAGTGAACCTGAAAATAGAATAAAATTATGTGTTCAGCTTTTCAATCAATTCAGTAAACTGCAGGGCTAGCTGAAGCTTATCTTCCTGAGAGCTCAAGTCTTTCAGTATCTTACTTAACAAAATGTAAAATTTTGCCAAAGAAACCAGCAAAATTATCCATAAAGTTTTTAAATTGCACATCAGCAAATTTATCAAAGTCCAAATTCTTAGAAGGAACACATTTTGCAGATTTTTTGATAATCTTATTTTCTTTCGACAGCCGAGAAGCGGTCTTATATTCAGCTGAATTACTGCGAATTTTTGGATAAAATTCGCAACCCTTATAAGAATCAATATGCGATTTTTTGCACCTTACACAGGTGGGTTTTTCATCTTTCGATAAATTACAAGTGTAGGTTAAATGAACAAGCCCACACTTAAGACATTTGGACGCATTGTTGCAAAATAACTGTCCGTGGACAAATCTTTGGCAGCGGAAGCACATTATTGTAATTCGTTTGGATCTGAATCGACAGATGGTAACATTTAGATTCAGACTTGTTTTCTTCTAATAGATGTTGCTACCTGAATCATTCCGCGTCAGAGACGCAACGAAAACAGGTAGATTCGTATCAGTTCCATTAATGTTTTGAACAAACTGGGTAACTTTGGTGACTGTTATAATTTTGTTGCTACCTGAATCATTCCGCGTCAGAGACGCAACGAAAACAGGTAGATTCGCAGCAGTTCCATTTATTTTTTTAACAAACTGGGTAACTTTGGTGACTGGAAAACCATCATTGCTGAGTTCTTTACGGATTTCTTCAACGTCCGAGTCTTCACGTAAACTTCTGATGACGATCTTAAGGGGAAAATCTTTCTTTTGGCGGAAAATACTGAACTAGAAATCCTTCTTGAGGAAAATAGCTAGTGCTAATTCGCGACTAGCAGAATTTTCAAAAATGATGGTAATTTTGTCCCTCGTAAATATTCCAGTGTATCCTTTTCCATAGTGTTTGATGAAAAAGGCTCTGACTGCCTTCCAGGAGGCCTCTGGTCGTGGACATACGATAGGAAGAACACGTTTATTACATTTGATCACTGAAGCAGGTGAAATATCGGCTAGGGTAGCGACGCTAACCTCATTCTGTAAATTCTCTGCAGCGGGGAGAGATCTCAACAACGTCCATAGTATTTTCAGCTTCAAAAGTTCAGCTTTAGAACTTCAAAAGTATTTTTAAAAGGAATAACAGAATACAAGTTTGTCATAGCATGAACACCCTTAAGCTCAGTTGAACGTTTTTTAACTGGATACATTTTTACAATTTTAGCAGGAGTAGTCCATACAGAATTATCAGATTTAGTAGCAGCAAAACTCTGATCAGTATCACTTCCAGCTTCGAAGTCTTGCGGTTTCTTATTTTTCCAGCTTTTGCAAGATCAAGTATCATCCGACGTAATCTCTGTGCGGCTAGGCTGTTCAGGATCCTTTAAATGGACAACTATCAATTTCGATGATTTTTAAATAATCAACGAAATTTTCTTCTTCATAATGCAGTCCTCTGGGTAATCAGGCAGAACACTTCTTTGAAGCCTAGCAATCTCTTTGAGTCTGCTGTTTAAATCATCTTTCTTATTCTAATCAATTCCTAATTCTCTAACAAAAGTCCTTGAATGCGACACATTTGTAGGGAGATGCAACGATCTTCTACGAGGTATGACTCGCGTAGTACACAATAGGGACGTATTGTAAAAATCGTGGTAAGAACCAGTAAGAGCGTTAAACAGCACAACCTTCACTCATGAAGGCAAACGTTTATCTTAAGTTCAGCACTTCAGTATTTCTTAATTCCTCTCTCTTATATGTTTTCCAGTCTGAAAATATGTTGCCATCCGCGATGTTTATGGTATATGCGTGGGTTACCAAAAAAAAAAATTCTGAAAGCTTTCAGATTTGACATTACGCCCAAAAGGCGTAACGTTTTGTCTGTTACGTTTATTTATTAAACATCATGTTCTTTGCACTTAAAACCATAAAATTCAATTCAACAGTAATATCGCAAAGTAAATTTAAAATAAGCATACCTTTAGAATTTCTGATACACAGTCTCGTGCGCTGGAAATAAAAATATTTTTTTCGTACAGTGTTGCCATTGCTTACTTTGAAATCGTTGAGTTTTTTAATCAAAAATTCGTTAAAGTGTTACGAAATATGAAATCGATAATAAAGTCAATTCCAAATTCTAAATTAGGCTTCCGGATGCCCATATTCAGGTGCAGGGTTACGCTATTCAAAATTTGATGGCTGTAGGTACCGTTATTTTATCACAGTACAAGAAACATACATATATTCATGCAGATTTTTCATTATTTAATTTCTTTAAATATAACATAGGGCGATAATATTTGGTGACAACAATTTGAAAAGTGAAACGGACATTTAAACTTTCTAACGCAAAATGCCAAAACGAAATTAATAGCCCTTCTGGGCTAACTCCCTTTGGGCTAAAAAAAAACTTTATTTAAGGGTGGATTTAAACAAATTCTACCGAATTTCGATACAGTCTGATGTTAACCTTTCCAAACCGAAGGAAATTTATTTGAAATTTCGGCTCATAAATTCTCATTTTTGTCTAAGTTACAGTAACATTACAGTAATTATAAAAAAATGTTTCGAACGATATTGTGTATGTTCATTACAATTGCCTATTTTATAAACAATGCATTTCTGCTTTTTTTATTTATTCTATGAGTAAAATTTCTTATTCTTTAAAGAGTACATGCTCTGCAAACCGCTTTGCTGGAGTAACATAACTTGAAGAAGGAAAACATTTTAATACATTAATAATTCCTCTAGTCCCACTTCCATCGACCCAGTTTCACTTATAACCCGGTTTCAAAATTTCGGAACCAACTGAACCTTAACTCAGCAAAATAAAAATAAGTTTTGAAAAATTAATACACAAAATTATTAATTTTAATGCAGAATCGTTATTATCTTCCTGTTTGTATAATTATTTTCTTTTTTGCGGTTCATTTTATGCGGTTTTCAAGTTATCTATTTCGATACAGATTTCAGTTTTTTTTCTGGGTTTCCCCATTGTGAATGCAGTATCTAATCGGGTCGTTCATTCTTGAGTTCTGACAGTTGTAACCTGAGGAAGCGGAGAGAGTGTACTGACGAGCCATGCACAGCGTTGAATTTTATCTCGGTTTGGCAACAGCGCCTTCATTTGTCAGAGGTCGCTGCTATTCTGATTGCAACTCAGTGAGATCACAACTGTTATCTTTAATGCGTAAGCTGCGATGCACAAGTAAGCACTGGCTGTGTGTGAGTTTCAATGTTGAACTAATGTTTACGTATCAAATGTAATGCACAAATTGTAGTAAAGTCTATGTATAATAATTAAGTTATGACGTGCATTTAAATAATAATAATAATGAGAATAAAAAAGGAAATGTGAGAGTAATTCAGTCGCTAAAAAACATAAATGGCTCTTTTTTCAGAGGTTGTTCGCACATATTTTAGACGATTTTGGTAAGCGGTAACAAAAAATCGTTTCTTGCAAAAGAAGTAATTGCAATTGTACTATATTTTTAAAAGTCAAAATTATCGTCTGTGGCTTTAAAGTTTTGTTTTTATTCAAAATAGCGAATTTAACAAAGCAGTGTTTCGAAGGCTACATTTACGCTCTTTCCGAAGAGAAATATGCATACTCCGTTATCCAAAAACGATGCGAGAGTTATGGTCTTGTGATATCTAAAGCGTCGATACGTAATATCATCAACAAGAAAGGAATAAAACGTCAAATTGGAGCTTCGAGTGGGACAAAAATTCCATACAAGTATCCAAGGAAAAAACGGACATCTTCGACTATTGCAAAGGTACGTTGTTTAATGTTAAAAGAAAATCCCCCTAGTCAAAGGAGAGTTGCAAAATCATTAAAATGCTCGGTTTCCACTGTAAATAAAATGATAAACGTTGATTTAAATCTTAAGAAAGCGAAAAAATGCAATGGGTATCGTCCTCTTCCAAAGCATATCCCTCGAAGCAGGATACTCTGCAGAATTCTATATGAGAAACACTTATCCGAAGAAAAATGGAAAACAATTGTCACAATAGATGAAGCACGGGTGTATTTAAATGATTGTAACAAAAAAAAGAGCCATTTATTATCATAAAAGGGGAGAAAAAATTTAAGTACATGGTTCAAAGAATCGAAAGAAAGTTTTTCTAAGGGATTCATGATTGTTGCTGGTTTTTGTTATAATCGCAAGTTCAAAATAAAGAGAGTGCAAAAAAATGTCAAGATGAACTCCAAATACTATCGGGAATATATTTTGTCGCCAATTTTTCTGAATGAAATTCCATCGCTTTACCCACAGTGCCATCCATCTGTAAGACTCCATCGGGAGAAAGCTAGCAGTCACACATCAAAATCCACTGTAAATTTCCTAAAAGAAATGGAACCAAAAACTGGTATCCAGGCCATACCCTTCGATGATATCCCTACTAAATCTCTCGATGTGTTATCTATGGATTTTTGTGCTTTCGGACTTTTAAAAACTGCATTACCCGAACGTTTTCCCTTTTGTCCCCAAATCCTAACAGGACTCTGGAAAGCTGTTCGGGAGGAATGGGATAGAATACCTCTTCTGACACTTCAAAAGGCATTATTATCCTAGAAATTGCGGTGTCGAAAGATAGTTCAGAATAAGGGATGTTAAATAGAACATTTAAAACATAAGAATTTTATGTAATTTAGTTTTGTGAAAACAATATACATCGTCTAAAAATGTGCGAACAGCCTCTGTAGAACAAAAGTTTCATGGAATTAAGACGCAACAGCTCCTAAAACAGGTCGTGAAAGAGAAGTGGGTGAGTAATTAGTTCGAAAACTGTCAAAAACGAAGATAGTAGAAATAGATATGAGTGCGGCTTCTTATTTATTAGAAGTAAATAATAAACAAGCTACAGTCTAATGGTAAACATGGAGCCAGTGTTCGTGTTGGTGGTGTATTTGCCAGTGTAATTTACTATGTCAAATAAATACCAGAAAAGGTTAGTGTAGTGGGGCAATATCACTTTTGTCTATGACGATGTTGTGGTGCCCCCTGCACATTTTCCTGTCTTGTGCCGCCAGCGCAGATAAACAGGCTACTTCAAGATATTAATAAAAAATTAAAAGAAATCATACAAAAAGGTAGCTGTGAAGATGAGTGAATGATAGGAGAACGCGGGTACTAAAGGCGGGTAAAACTCAATGTATGCGCAGAAAAGCAATATAAGTAACTTTTTTTATATATTTAATTGCAGGGAATGTCATATTAATGCGCATTTTCTGCATTAAGGATCAATATCGAAGTGTATAGCAGTAAAGATGCGAGGATTTCGGATCCGGAGGTCACATCTTGTGACACTTACTGTCTTGCTTACATAAGCTGAATGGGTTTCGGAGGAACATTGTTATAAGAGTTAGAAGCAAAAACTAGAGCCCTTTCATGTAGGCTAGCAATCAGTGTTACTTCCATTTTAGGTGACAAATTAGCAACGACTGCGTGGTGCTGTGATATCCATGAAACTCAGTGTCACAGGCCACATCTCCGCACGTTTTGGAAGCCAATTATCATACTATTAGCGTTTACATCATACGGTGTAATTCCAATTTGGCTCAAGACACTCACTGAGCACTGCTCATTCTGAACACCTCGACCATTACACCGTGGCATCCAACGGATTATGCCAGAACGTTTTAGTAATCAGTATATTGCGTATCATTAAAAATTTTCGAAACTATCTCTAGAATTATCTTGATAATTTTGGACATAGATAATGAAATTTAGGCGCATCATTGAAATTCTTAAAACTGTCTCTCGAATTGTTTTGATAATTTTGGACATGGATAACAAAACTCATGCCTATTGAAAATTCTCGAAACCAATTATTGAATCATTACAATAATTCTGGAGGTACATAACCTATTGTTAATATATCTAGTAGTTCTTGCCGGGCTATATAAACGCTTCGTCGAGATATGTCTACTAATCGAACTCTTCAACCTAGCTGTTTAATTCTGAGTTGTTTTTAAAATGCTTGGCAAATCAAAACTAATGTTACAGAAATGAAATCTATCTGTCACTACTATAATGAATTTTTTCGCAAATGAAGACATAACATGACTGCTAACTCTGCATATTTCTATGGACATGCACAGATGGTCGAGGTGGAGGCCTTTTGTGTCACGGCAGACGTCTGCACAATAATTTAGTTCCTAAGCTCTTGTCAAATAGGTGTACGGATCCACCATATTCTAAATGTTGGACCCATAAGAGTGATCAAAGAACTTATCGTCTCATCTTGAATTTCTAAGTAAAATAACTCAGAAGAAGGTTTAAAATAAATTATTATCAGCCGAACGGTTACATAATAAAATTTTCCATTAGGTTACCCAACCTGTGTACAGAAAATAAATCTCAAATGGAGTTTGAAATGGAGTCTGTAGGCAGAGGGTACTTTGGCAAATAAAGATCAGATTCAAAATAAATATTTATGGGAGCAAAATTTTACGTTATTATCTGAAACTTGTAGTGGTCAAACAAAGGATCATTGCACAAATTTTCGTTTGGCTACCAAGCTTTCATGAGGGACGTGTCAGATGTACATGATGATCGAAAATTAGGAAGATAAAAAATATCAACAGATTAAAGAAAAGTGTAATGCCGGACATCAGAGTACATCAGAGCCGAAGCAACTGCAGAGCGCTAAGAGGTAAAACATTTTAGATACGCCAGGCAGCAAAACGCCTCTAACCTACTGGGATGTTTACCGGCGACTCTAACCTAATGCCTCTAACTTGGTGCAGCAAAATGCCTCTAGCGTAGCGCGAGGTAGAAAGAAAGAAGGTCATCAAACAAGAAATCGATAAATACGAGAAAATATAATAATCTAAAGAGATCTCACCGATAATCAATATGCCGATTTTGGCAGAAACTTTGAAAAGAGAGGCGTTTGTGTTCTGTTGATCCCTCATTGCTTGATGCAACGTTATTGATATGAAGATTTGGTGATTAAGGTGAAAGATATTTGTGTAGAATAATATTTGATAAATGGGAATTAAACATTTTGACTAAAATCGTTGTCAAACCAATGATTCTTCTCACTACTCCAAATATTTTAGCATGCACAACCATTGGTGAAACAAATTATGATCCCTGCCTAGGATTACCAAGGAATTATTATGAAAGATAGAATTTCATGTGAGAAAAGTGTTTATTAAGCATATTATTATGAATGGTTGCGAAATCTGTGAAGCAACTGTATAAAAATGCCTGACTTGCTTAGGGATAGGAAATCAATTTTGAAGGAGTTTTGCAGAACATTGAGACGAGTCTTAACCGAGTAAGAGGCTGAAGATTCACTCCACGAAAAATAAAATACCCGTAAAATTCTTCCACGAATTAAAAGAGCTCTATATATATGGGAAGGTGAAACAGGTTTCTTCAGCAGTTACTTACGCCATTCAAAAGTAGTGCCCTACAACTAATAGCAAATCTTCCAGGTGAATCACAACTGTTGGGGAAAATGGGATCACATAGGAATTTAAGCAAATGGCTGCCTGAAGTAAAATTAACTTGAGAGAAAAAATATTAGAACGAATAACTAGATAAAAATATTAGCATTGCGTTTTATATTAACTTCTTATTAGTGTATTCCGATGACCATTACCTGTTCAAAAAGTAATATAACAGGAATAATAATTACTAGGAATGGAATTAATTTTAATTTTACTTATTTGTTGCACTGATGATGAGCCAGCAGTGGACAGTTTGAAATCTATCAGATTTTTATGTACGTAATATCAGAAATTAAATTTAAGATTAATAAAGAAACGAGACACTGCATGATTTTTATTTTAAATTGCATTTGTGTTAAAAATTAAACTGTATTTATTCAAAACCAATCGCATTTCAGATGACAAAGGATCGCAGGTAGCTCACGAGCCGCAGTTTGGTCATGTGTGGTCTATAAGGTATTTTCTCCCTCTTTTCCTCATGCTTTCGTAGTGTAACTGGAAGCAAAGAATATATACTGTTAAGAAGGAAAACTTCGCAGAAGCAGAAGTGGCTCCCTTCCAACGAAAAGAGAAACAACTGCGCATGCGTGAAATATCTGTCGCCAAAAAGCGCCAAAGCTCGAAGCTGAATGTCGAAGTTGGTTTGGACAGGTTCGACCGTTACGTTTAGCAAGAGTTTAAACAAAGAACAGGTTCTTTGGTGTCAAGTAGCGATATGGACAATGGAAGCTCAACAGCCAGTGAAAGTGTAACTTCACCTAATATTTCATCATTTCCGAGTTTAAATTATCGCGATAAGTCAAAGAACTATTCATCTTAACCCGTGTTCCTCAATTTCCTATACACGTCGTGGAGGGGGAAAATGTCGGCTAGGTACCAAAGAACTGGCACATCACAGATGAAGCATGTTAAGCTTAGTTCCGGTGATTTGCAGTTGGTTGTAGCATCGCCAAATCCCTTGGCGAATGTTCCCTTTTCTTTGTAGCGGCGTTGCAGACAAAGTGGTTTACATTACGTCTATGGAGCCTTTCCTTCTTTGCATAGAGGTTCTTTGACTGGAAGCACACTCGATAAGTATTTAAAAGGTCCAAAGTTCGAGTGCTAGCGAGGGCACTGCACATTTGTCACGTCCCCAACATAAAAAAATCTAATGATTTTGCAGGTCTTATTTTAGGTACTACTTAAAATGAATCGAATCACATGTTATCAGGTTATATTTTACGTATGTCAAAGTTCTTTAAATAATTATCATCGTGTCTCTGTTCATGTCATATTTCTTTAATGCAATCGTGAATTTAATAATTAGAAAGATACCAATTTCTGTCAAATTTAAAATAAATATTAAAACCGCAAGAGAAAAAAAAATGGGACTCGGACTTTTATTTCTTCCCTTTGTTAATTTACAACCAAGCATCGATTTCGAGTGGTACGTTTCAACACTACGTTCGAGTAGTAAGCCTAATGTAAAAAATAAACGCGCCTAGTGAAAGACCTATTGCTTAAGCACTAAAATTCTTACTGGTAGCATTTCAATGTCTGAAAGTACTTTATTGCATAACTGTTAGGCAGAGCAGATGTACTTATTTGGTACGTTTTTTCGAATAAGTTTCAAATTAAAAGAATTAAAATTAAATCTTTTTTTTATATATTCTGAATCTATCTCGTATCTTGATAATTATACAACAGCATACCGGTCAAAAGAGTGTCTTTAACTGCGGCACGAATCTTTACTTGCTGGATGACAGTTTCTTTTCTTTTTATCGAATAATCTTGAGATGGTACTCTTAAAGTAGGGTAATTTCTCAAGCATTTATGATAAGTTGTGTACAGACAGATCATAGGACAAGTACCAGAAGGCCTGTTGAATTTTTTATTCATTCATTTATTTATTTTTTTACGGCGGACACTAGGCATTTTTAAGCTTACTCCATTATAAAGGCGGGAAGCCCTGGTCATTTTATTATTCAGGCACGTAATATTTGGCCACCGTTACCTCCTATGAAAAGACAGTTCACCGTAGGAAGGGGATCCCAGACCCAGCAAGCATTATATTGCAAGCCATACACAGCTGAGCACCCCAACCTCCAAAGGCAATCCGAGGGGACGCCATCTTCCCGTCAATCCATAGGCAGTTCAAATATCTCAGTCTGGAAAAAAACAACTCTTTTATAAATACAAGAACACGCTCATGAATGTCCCATGTCAGACACCGTCCGTTCCCAAGTATTGACCGAGAGAAGCCCATCCTTCCGGACAACCTCCGAAATCTGACGATGTAAAGTCCCCACAACCAAGAGGCAGGCAAGACAATAACAATACGGTTCCTGCCAAGCCTAAACCTTCCACATAAACGATGGCTCTAGTCATGTGAAGATAGTTTATTTACCCCAGATGTCGAAGCTGTCAAGACACAAGTCTAGCCAGTTGGCTGGATAGAACCCCGGATCTCCTTCCATAACTGATCGGTTCCGGAAATCCCAATCCATTCGAATCTCAGGGATGGTGTCCAACATCATCAGCCCAGGCGAACCTGGTTACCGGCGGGGGCCACGAGGAGGCCGATGTTGAACTGGGACAGGAGAGCTATAGGGTAGACCGTCACTGCCTCGGCAGCTGCACCCACTCTCAGAAGGTTCAGATTGAATCCCGGGTCTTCTACCACTAAATGGTCGATTCCACTGATCTATCCTTTTCAACTTCAAGGGAATAACAACTAACCCCACCTCTATTAAGGGACAGACAGTCTACATCCATATCTTCTCCGGGATAAACCCGGGCCCTTTAGTATCGCAGTACGCTCCCCTAATCACTATACGGTCTCGGTGGCATCCTTTTGAATATATACCTTGTAGAGACATTAGGTTACTTCGAAGCAGGAGACATGAAACATGAGCAACGCCTTCGCCGGGAATCGAACCACGGACCTCTCGGTTACGCGTCGAGGAGAACCTTTACATCTGGCCCCCGAACAGGGATCCTGGCGAAGGCATTGCTCATTTTTTACGTCTTCTGCTGCAAAAAATCCTAATAATTCTACACTGGCGTCCAAACTAAAAAGGTGGTGGATGATGATTCTGCACCTCCGGGATTTAGCGATTGGGTCCTCAAACCCCAGTCGCCATTTAAAAGGGGGAGTATATGAGGTATTTCTACCGCCTTCTTCGCATGCCTTTGTGGTGTAGCGGTCAGCACGCTCGACGCGTAACCGAGAGGTCCGTGGTCCGATTCCCGGCGAAGGCGTTGCTCATTTTTCAAATCTCCTGCTTTCAAAAAATCACTATTTCCCCAGATTCTACGCAACAGATAGACAGTAGAACCTTACAACCTGCTGAAATTTGCCAAACAAATGAAGAAAAATAACCACCTAGAGAGAATAAGAATTTACATATAGGTTCGATAGATGCCAGTATTCTTTTTGTAGTTACTCTTGAATGAAAATTGAAGATTTTCTTACGAGAGGGTCAGAACTACGGCATTGGGTGACTGTGAGTTGTTTGTGCAACTTTATGAAAAAATTTTTAATCGATTGTTGAAATAAAAAAGCAGATTCATGAAGCGCGTCCCAAACTATAAGGCTTTTAGTGCTTATTTCTGTATGTATTTAGTGCAAGGTCTCAGCTTCAGAGTTGCGGCGTGTCTTCGTAGCTATCAAACTTTTGAGAATAGAGTTTTTATTGAATCTAATCAGAATGTTCTTTGAATAAATTGATTTTAAAATTTAGCTTAGACCTCATTACTCATTTCTATTACTATCTTAAGTACTTTTTGGCAGAATATGTGCTTTTGTGTTGAGGTTAGTTAACTTTTGATAAGATTTTCATTTATAGTTATATCTTAGCTTTTACATATTGATTTCCTTTGCATACCTTTAGCTAATGGCATAAACATTACATAAATGCTATGGAGTTCAGTGTAGTTATTTAAACAAAGAAAAAAAGACTATTTACACACTTTGAAGAACGAACGGTTTGGATTTGAAACTTTGTCTAGCAGTATGGAAAGTTATTTTTCTCATAGTTTAAGAAATAAAATTCTGAAAGCTTTTAGATTTTATATTACGACCAAAGGAGAGTTTTTTTCACGGGAGAGTCAAAAGTGATACAGTCATTCAAAATAATGGCACGCAAAATGCCTTTAAACATTGTAATGTCTTTGCGTTGCTAGGCTACCAACATAATACCTGTAAGAAATGTAAAGAAACCCCGCGCATAAAATATCCCGTGTTTGAAGATGTACACTAAGTTAATGTTAATGGAACGCTTTGAAATCATTGAATTTGTTAATCAAAAATTTCACTCACGTTTTATAAAGTATGAATAGATAATAAAACAAATTTGAAATTTGGGCTTCCAGATGCTCATATTCGAGTGGAGGACTACGTTATTCAAACATTTATGTCTCTAGGTACCGTTGTTTTTCACATTGCGCGAAACATACGTATATTCATATAGATTCTTCATCATTTAATTTCTTTAAAAATAACGCAGGGCTGTAATATTTGGTGGCAATAATTTGAAAAGTGATTCAGATTTTTATAGTGAACTAACGCAAAATTCCAAAACGAAATCATGAGCTAACGCCCATTTGTGATAAAAAAAAACTATTTAATTATAAAGAGAACGGTAGAAATATTTTCAATGTATGTTTAAAACTATTTTCATCAAACGTTTGAAAATTTCTTCGTACTGGTCTTCAGCACATTTCTCTGTATATTATTTTAAAAATAATTCTAAAAACAGATACGTCTGCTACATATTATATCCCTTGTATTTGTAATATAAATTTTGATTGGTATACACAATAATTAATTAAGGAAATGTATTCTTTTCTACATATGTCAACGTCCCCTCATAGGTAGCCCAATCTTCCTGAGTTTACCCGAACAGTATTCTACTGAAAAGGAGCTTAAGCTCGCTGATTGGTAGTTTAGGGTTGAGATAGTAATGCGGGCAAGATGACGCGTGGATGGAATTCTACCTCCTCCGTCTTCACCCCCACAACCACCGAGCTCAGTGGGAGCCTTTATCAGTTTTCCAAAACACCCCCTGCGGACTCGGTACCTTCATGATGCTTAGCACAAGCCCAACTTTGTAATAAGTCCCATTAAACTGGGTTTTACAAGTGTGTTCATTTTTCATGTACTGGTACCGGTATAGCCTTATGTTGTGCGTGGCATTGTTCGATGAAAGATGAGTCCGGTTCTTCCTCCCCCGCCCAACTTCATTCTCTGTGGAATTCAATCTCACCGTTCAAAATTTTACGAGGGTGTTAATCTGGACGCAGGAAAATAAGCAGAAAGATGTCCGGCCAGTGACTTAAGTCACGATATTGGAGTTTGTTGAAGGAAGCTTAGTTAAATTTGGTTCCTCCCCCTCTTTTTTATTTTCTCTTCTTGTTATGAGGAATAAACAAGATTCCTTTGTCTAGAATCCTATATATGTCACTTTATCTTGTTATTTATCTAAAAGAAGAGGAGAGCATGTGTTTTGTCAAACACACACGCAAAGAATTCTTTAGTTGTTTCTATTTGAGCTTTTAAATATGGATTATGCAGTAAATCTCCTTCATCGTACATTAGTAATGCTTGCAAAGTTAATAAATAGTTTTTATTCTTGTTTGGGGCCAAATATGGATGAAATGCATTTCATACATAAAATAAGCGTTAATTTTAGGTACAAGTGTTCGAAATTTGTTTAATTATTTGCAAAATAAAAAGCTTTCCTATTGCTATGAAATTTAGCGGAGGGGATTTTAATGCCATCGGCTTGAATTACTACCAAAATGGTTAAAATTTTAAACTAGGCAAAATTTAGCCTCAAATTGATTTAGTTTTCTTGAAAAATTCCATACCTATCTGAAGCGATTGACACGGGACCTCATTCCTTAATTGAACACAAATAGTCTCTCCATACAAGAGAACTACGTCATTTCAATAGGCAAAATTAAAAAAAGAATAAAGGAAGTAACATTTGTTGTGACATGTACCGAAAGCATGGAAGTCAGAGGATCGAAACTGTATAACGGTTGAATTGTACATCCTTTGTTAGAAAAGTTCCAGGACAAAGGTCGTAAAAAATAGAAAATTGCATTTACCAATTTAATGATCCTAACTGCTATCAAAGTAGTCATATTGGCTTTCGATGCACAACTGACAACGTTTCTGGATGTCTTGGAAGCAAGCAAGAAAACTGCGAGGCTTGCAAGCTCATTTGTCACAGCCTGTTGGATGTCTGCAATAGTCTTGATGAAGCTTCCCTTTCAGTCACATTTTCACTCACTGAAACAAGGAAAATCACAATAATCTTTGACACAAATGTGGGATCACTTCTGGCCCTATCCAATAGTTTAGCAGAAATGTTTCGTCTTATCTCTTTCTGTTCATCTGTTAGTGAGTGAGGGACGATTTTTGTATTAAGTTTGTTCCCTAAATCTTCGCGTAAAATCTTATGACACACATCACGATTAAAATTCTGTTCTTCTGATATTATACACAGTTACACGACGGTCTTCTGGCAATAACTGCCTTATACGCTCCATCTTTGGATCGGTGTGTGCTATAGACGGATGCGCCGCTTTGGGATCGTCTTGCACGAAATCTATGCCTTCACGAAACATTTTGTGCAACTCAAAAACACGACTTCTTGAAAGTGCCTCTCTTGCGTATGCTAGCTTAATCATGTTCCACATTTCGGTAGGGATTTTTCTCAGCTGAATGCAGACTTAATATTCACTCTTTGCTCACAATCAGCATCCATTGTGTCACCTTAAGGAATGCGACAGCAATTCGAACTGTGTGTTACTAAGCGCAGCCCTTTCCCCCAATAAGTTTGCGCGGAAATATGGCTAAGGTCATGTCAAGTAAGAACACATGCCAGGTAACATAAAAATAACATTTGTTCCTTTTTAGTACTTCAAACTCAGAAACAAAAATAAATCTCCAGGAACTTTTCTGACAAAGGATGTATGTGGCATAACTGCGAAGAAAATTATGCTCAATACTAAAGCTAAAAGACAAAGAAATGAGTTAGCAGGAGAGAGTGCAACTGCATACTGGTAGATTGCGAGGTCAGCGTGAGCGTAGGAAAACCTTGACAAACCCTTTTTGGCGACTGTTGAAATCTGAGACTTTTCAGATTTTTTAAATTTTATTTTTAACCTTCAAGTTCAACGGTGAACTGTTTGAAGTATGAGACTGCATTCTGAAATTTTGCAGATTGCAGTTTCCTATTTTGGTGGGTGTCAGTAAACCTGAGAAGAACCTGAATTGGTTAAATCAGCTGTTAGCAGAATACGAAAGAGTTTTTTTGACAGAAACTTTTGGTCTTAAAGTGAAAGAAAGAAATTTATAGTAACAGTATGTAATAATTTAATAATTCCACACGCGTGTTCCATGAACGCTAATATCATTTCAAGCTCTGTGCGACAATAGAAAGGTTGTGAAACGCTTACAGAGATGTAAATTAATTTTACTAGGCATTTTCCATGTACAAAAAAGTGTTGAATTTAAATCTTTCAGACAAGCTTGTGACCTTGAACAGTAAAGTGTGTCAATTAAATTCCAGCATGTGTGCTTTGACTCAGTCGTCTAAATTAGAACCAGATGTGGATAGTGTGAGATATCACGAAATTAAAATAGTAAGACAGCTGCTAACGCTAACGCTTTCTTGCAGCCTATTTTTTCCCGGCACCGTTGGATAAAGTTTCGGCTATTATAAAACCTGCTCTTTTATTTTTTTGTTTTGTTTTGTTTTCTTTTTGTGTCTTTTACATTACATTCTTCGACTCTGTTAGTTTATTCTTAACAGATGTTGAAGGCCGACATTGTAACTGCAGTTTATATTAATTGAAGAAATGCGAGAACGTTTTCATATTTTATTTGTTTCTGAACTCATAGAGAAAGATTACATTTCTTTGGCACTTGATGTATTTAAAGCAAGCAGCTTTCTGCTGTCATAACGTCGGTCAGTATACTAGATTGGAAATCTCCATTTATCCGAACTGACAGAGGCGCTGCCATTTTGATTAACACATTTTCATATAATGAATAAAATTAATACGCCGCCCAACCGGTATAGTGGTTAGCGTCGCTTACTGCTGTGCCAAAGGGCCCGGGTTCGATCCCGCAGAAGGCATGGATGTTTGTAAATGTGTAGTATCCGTGCGGCATTGGGACACTTTAAATATGCGGCGAGCCGAAAGTCCTCTCGAGAGGTTCGTGGTAGGCGAAGAGGGGTGGGAGACCTTCGGACTCGTCTTCTCGGGGTGCTCTTCATCAGAACTGGGCGGGGGGAGGGGGCGGAACTGAGCTAAATCGCACTGTCACCTATAAGGTGCTCAAGGCTGTTACCAGCGACAGGCGTAAAACTTGTATTCCTTGTCACGAGGATTTTCGTGAGCGTGGAGTGACTATAGGTCAGGCAAGTGAGCATTAGCAACAACAACGCAATTAACCCATATCCATATCTATAATTTTTACAATTAACCCAAATATACCAAGAGAGTATAACAAAGGCAGATATTGCATTACACATACACATCTGAATTACAAAAATTTGCATATCTATTTCATTTAAAATAATGAATGAATATATTTTTTCCAAAGTTTCTAGGAGATATAAGGCTGATTTTTCTTTCGTTTAGTTTATTATGACAAAGCACACTAGGGTATCTGTCTAAATAGAGGGATGTTTTCGTGAAGGGCTTTCTAAGGCAAACTGGCTCGAATATACATTACACATGAGGAAAACCACGAAAACGCCCAAGCAGCCGAACCATTTGTCTGGATTTGAAGCCAGGTCAGAACTACCAGTGTCCAATGATTTTAAACGCTCTGCTCGTCGGTGGGTCCAAGAGATATAAGACACTGCCATTTTATGAGCATTATATCAGCTGGTTCAGTTTAATCTCTGCAGCGAAATTAAGGCAATCTGAAACAGTAAAGCAATTTTTTTTATTATTATTTACACGTATAGCACTATAGTAAGATTATTCTAATTTAATATATCTGAATGCAAGTTCCTAGTTTCCGAAATCCTTTTCTGCAGCTCTGCTGACAAGTGTTTGGCTACTGACGAGTTTCCTAACAGCATTTGAAAACACAAACTGGGGAATTACGAAAAACTTTTATAGGTCATTTCAATTTTTCACGTTTTCTTTTCTGGTAGTTAAACAACTTTTAAATAACACCTTCTGCGTAACGTGAATTATAATTAATATCATACTTCGATGAAAGTAGATGGCCGAAGTCAGCTTCTGAAAGATATATTTCAAATCACCATTTTTGCGTACAATAGCCTCATATCCTTCAGATTCTTTGTAAAATTTATATTTTACTTTTAAAAAAATAACATGAGAAAAAAATGGATTTAAACTATTGAAGTTGTTTAGTTTTAATGTTCACTTATTTAGCATTATTTTTCATCATCGTTTTGGTTAAGCAATATCAATGTACCATCTTTTCACTTTTACTGTTTCTCAACTAACTTAATGCATATTAATTTAAACGTTTGTTTTAACTTAAGCGCATGTAATAAAGATGTCTTAATAATAACACGCTTATCAGTAAGCCAAATGATTCCTTAAACATTAAATTGCTTTAAAGTTTTTTAAGTTGTTGAACTGTAGGCTGTCAAGCGCGTTATTTCGAAACTGCGTTTATCTAACTACCAATAAAGCACTCTCAAGATAATGAGCTTACTCACCTGTACTTCAAAATCTCTGTGTACATGAATTTCAGAGTCGTAAACTTAGTCCTTCACATTAGATCACCCTTTTGAACATTCGCTCCTCCTTGCAAAATTTTAAATTATTATTCATGTCACAATGTATGCTATAAATATTGAATACGATTGGACCTATGTTTATGACATGCTTATGTTCCTTATATTTATATGTAATTACAATATTTTATGTGGAAAACTTATTTATTTCTTTTACAATACCAAGAAGCTCATTTGAAAAATGCTAGTATTCGTCTAGTCGAAGTATTTATCTTCGGGAAGATGTTTTATAACTTATAATAAAGAATGCCTGATCAATAATGATTTGCTTTCATCACTGTTCGGATAAAGATATAACATACGGTTATTTACAGATATACATTTGTCTTAATACAAGCTAGTACTACATTAATGTAATGGAACTTCATGCTTGTCTTAGAGAAATGTTCGTGGAATTACGGCTAATAACTTTCTGAAAACAAGGAAAGATGAATTTCATCTTTAAATAAAACTCAGTAAAATAATGTATAGGGTTATAAGATATTTCTTACGCCTTCTTAGCATGCCTTCGTGGTGTAGTAGTCAGCATACTTGGCGCGTATTCGAGAGGTCCGTGGTTCGAGTCCCGGCGAGGGCATTGCTCATTTTTCATATCTCCTGCTTACAAATAAATCCTAATGATTCTACAGTGGCGCTCGAACTAAAAAAGGTGGTGGATGATGATTCTTCACCACCAGGATTTGGCGATTGGGTCCCCTAGTCCCCAGTCGCCCTCTAAAAGGGGTGTGTATAAGGTATTTCTCCCGTCTTCTTAGAATACCTTCGTGGTGTGGTGGTCAGCACGGCTCGGCGTGTGTTCGAGAGGTTCGTGGTTCGAGTCCTGGCGAGGACATTACTCATATCTCCTGCTTCCATATAAATTCTAATGACTCTACAAGATTTAAATTTTATTTCAGATTCTTTACTAATAAATAACTAAATTCTTGAATTACCTATAACTTATTACGTATCACGTTTGTATATTTATTTATATTTACGTTTTGGCCAGTTTATAATTTTGGTTTCTGCGTCCACTGCGTTTAGCATGTAATAATACTAAACACATATGTATCTATCACTCTCCTTGCTTTGAGAAACTTTCATCGTACATACTTGTTTGGGGGGAATTTATTGCTTTTCGCAGTTGCTCACCACTGCACATTTGATGGCCTTTTTAATGGTTTTCCCCACTTATCCATTTTCGAGAACACATTTTAATACTCTTTATATTATTAGAAATTAAAAAAAGGAAAAAAGGAATATTAGTGTAAATCTATATATATAGCTTTCCAAATCAACACATTTAATATCTTAAGATCCCCAATACGTAAGGACATGAGTAATGTAAGCAACACTTACTAAATAGAAATCAGAGGGATAAAAAGAAGCTTTATTGAAAAAGTAGCATGGAGCGCAATGCGACTGAAGGCCGAAACATCCCTGTGATGGGTGTCCAGCAAGAAACATCCGGTCTTTAATAGGGATTTGGATCCCCCCTACTGGCTAGGCAGGTTTCACACCTTTTTTCCATGTTGGTAAGGGGTTGTTA
>KK115102.1:638677-650742 GCA_000611955.2 Stegodyphus mimosarum | reverse complement strand
GTCAGCCAAGTCTCAAGTAATTGTATGTGATTTTGTAATCGTTGGATTGCTGAACCAACAAATGCAGTTTGAGTCAGGATCGCAGTGTCATCAGCATACATTGCGAGTGTAGTGTTGTCTGTAGTGGGGATGTCGTTCACGTAGAGGTTGAATAAAGTGGGGCCCAAAAGGGACCCCTGGGGGACCCCTGCGAGAATAGCACGGGGGATGAGAGTGTTCCAGAAACGTGAACAACGAAGTGTCTACCGGTTAGGTAAGAGTGAATAATGTTAGTGATGTGGCCTGGAAAACCCAGGTGGTGTAGTTTGTATATGAGGGCATCCAGCCATACCCGATCGAAGGTCTTTGCTACATCTAAGAAGAGTCCTCCTGTAATTTTTCTGGTCTTCAGTCCACTGGAGATAAGCTCTACCACTCTGTAGAGTTGATGGGTAGTGGAATGCTTGCTTCTAAACCCAAATTGGTATGGGATGGCCGTTTTCATCGTACGCAGTACATGCTGCGATGAACGATAGATAGTGTGAGCCTGAGTCTGTAGCATTCTGCGGGGCTGTTCTATTTTTAGCTACCTACAATTTTGATCGGGTAAACCACTGGCGACGATGTGTCTACTCCGCCGCCGCTTATTTCGGCGCTCTAAATTTTTCCCGCGTCCAACGTCGCCTACGCACTTCTACAGACTCTCTTAGAATACAGTTTAGTTGGAGATCTCGCTATCGTTGCCGCTTGTAAGTGGCATTTTTTAGTCCCAGTGACATTTTTTGTAAATGTTACGGCCAAAGCCCGAAATCGGCCAATTCGCATTTTGGCCAACGTTGTTGTAAACTTACCGGCGAACGTCCAATCTTTTTGTTGATTTCTGGCTTTGACCGGCCAATTTGGGAAAAAAGAAATCAAGGGCAGATGGTTTTACACACTGTTAAAAATGAAGTATTTAAAAATGAGTACTTCTGTGAGTTCAACGAGTAGAAACTATTCAGTGAACGCATATGCTGTAACAATGTGATAGTGTGAAGATTAGATTTGCGCCCTTCAAAATGACGAATTATATCTTAAGCAAATGCGTTGCGTATCGAGTATGAATACAGAGGCAAATTGAGTACTCAATTTGTCAACTACCTTTAAGGGTGATCCTTAGTCTTTTTCTGCTCCATAGACTCAATCTACCATTATCACATCAGGCTTTGGCCAAGAATTCCCAGCCACTTCGCGAAATGGCCGGCCAAAGTATAAAATACAATATTAATTGCAAGTATTTCGGACTTTGGCCAAACCTCCTGGCCAAAACGCGAACTGGCCGAACTTCGGGCTTTGGACGTAACATAAATATGTACATAAAGACAATAAAGATATATTTTTGCACTGAAGGCTTTTCCTTCTGATATTATTAACTCCGGTTCTACTGCTCCTTTCACTAAAATGGGGACCCTTTCAACAAAAGTCAGCAGTTTTCTGCGACTTTTTGGAGTGCATCTAGCCAAATTGGCAAGACAGGTTGCTAGTTTTAGCACATGCAGCCCCAGAATTGTACATACTAGAGAGGTATGTCTTTCTCTGAACAGTGAAGTCTCACATCGAAATATGTGAATTTTCGCACACGTGACAGAAATGAATTATCAGCGTGATTTTAAGTCTTTTTTAGACTATATTTGGCTAATCTTCCAACGCCCCTCTGTGCCATATCAACGCCCCCTAATTTTCTCTGGGTTTTTTACCGCCCCCCTGAAAGCCTGAAACGCCCACAAGGGGGCGTTATCGCCCAGGTTGGGAACCTATGATGTAACCGAATAATTTAGTAAACGATTGTTCTAGAATCGTTTCAATAATACTGATGTATCTTTGGTTATTTATGTAACCTTTATTTCCTTACAGAACTGACTGCCATGCATCATGAGAATATCGTCTTCTGCATATCTTGCAGTAGTAACTACATTTTGTGCTTTGAGTTCTTTCTTCCCTTTTTCGTCGTCGGAGGATCCACTAAATGTACCAAAGACCTGAAAGTCAAGAAGAAAGTTATACTTCTTTAACAGACTAGTTTTTAACTAAACACATTTTGAATATATTTGAAAGATTAGTTTTGTGTGAAACCGACGCAGAAGAAAGTTCTCTCTAAAGTTTCATTTATCAGAAAAGAATATTTGACCATTTTTTCTCTGTAAATTGTATATGTGATGAGACCCAGTTTGTTTTTCTGGTGAGAGTCACGGCTCCTTTCTACCTTTATAACCTTTTAGACCAGCTGCTACAAATATCCTTGTTATAGTTTTAGCACTTATCGAACACTTCGCCCAGACAGTATAGTGGTTAGGGGAGTCTACTGCGGTACCGAAGGTCTCGGGTTCGAATCCCGGAGAAAGCATGGATATTTGTTGTTATATATAGTGTTGTTGCAGCACGGGAGCACTTTAAATATATTTTTCCATTATATATATATATATATATATGGCAAGCCGAAAGTCCTCTCGAAAGGTTTAAGATAGGGGAAGAGGGGTGGGAGACCTTCAGACCCGTCAAAATTGGGGGCGGAACTGATCGAAGTCGTATTATTACCTATATGTTGCTCAAGGCTCTTGCCAACGACAGGCTCAAACTTGCTTTCCTTGCCACATTGAATTTCGTGGCTTGCTCCGATGTTAATGTCAAGCAAGTGAGATAAATCGCAACAACATTATTAGACGCTGAGTTTCCTCTGATAAATCTGTAGCAAGCTCACGAGAATTTCTTGTTCGATTTCGCACTCTCGAATTAAAGTCCGATCGCAACGTTTCAATGGTATTTTTTTTCGCGTATTTCTGTTTCTATTTAAATATGAACCCGTTTTCTTCAAATCCCAAAGTATATTGTGCAACACATCTTCAAATTTTAATTTTTTAGTTATCTCTATCTGAAATTTTCTTTTCTCATTAAAAAATATTTGATAACGCTGCTGAACATTAAGGTCTTTACATTTGGTTCTCCTTAAAGAAAACCTTTAATTTTCAAAATTTTCCTCTAATTAGCTGAACGTATTAATGAAACTTCCACTAAAACAAAGTACTTTGACACCCTTAACAAAACTTGTTTTTTAATGAAAACGATAAAAATGAATTCAAAGTATTGAGTTGTTTATTTGCTCAAATTTTTTACAACTTGTAATAATCATAAAACGAAATTCCTAATTATATGCAGATAAACATTTTTGTGCATGACTATTAACTTTAAAGACATCTTAAAAATATGGGAGTTGTCTAACGCTTCTAGTCAAGGATGTACGAAGCGAAGTGAAATGAAAACTAGAAATTCCTGTCTATGACTACTGAAGGTTCATTGTACAGAGGCGTTTTTTAGATGCACATTTTTTAGATGACTTTGCTTTGCTATAAAATAAAACTGCCTGCTTGGAAAATTTGTTTTTACCTGCAGCTATATGTTTCAAAGTGTAAATTATCATCTGTTATTTGATAATTTTGCTTAAATGAAAAATAGCGTTTTTAAAGAAGCAAATGGACTGAAGGCTATGTTTGGGCTCTTTCCGAAGAAAATTATTTATATTTAGTTATTAAAAATACTGTGAAAGCCGTGATTTTTCGGTATCAAAAGCAACAACAGATAATATTGCCAATAGGAAAGGAAAACAAAAAAAGTCAAAGTTTGGCTTCAAGGAGAAAAATTATTCAAAATACATATGAAAGGAAAAAACGGAATGTTTCGAATGTTGCAAAGGTAAGAACTATAATCTTAAAAAGAAAATTTTCAAAATCAAAGGACAGTTGCATACACAAATCATTAAAATGCTCAGTGTCAACTGTAAACAAAGTGATCAGCAGTGATTTGAATCTTAAAAGACGAAAAAACTTAATGAGCGTCGTCTTTCTCCACAAAAATTAGCCGAAAGCAGAAAGTGCTGCAGAATTCCGTAAGAGAAACAATTATTCGGACAAAAATGGAAAATTGTTGTCACAGTAGATGAATCTTGGGTATATTTAAATAGCCGCAATGAAAAAAAGTCCATTTATTATTATCAAAGCGCAATAAAAAATCTTAATATGGTTGAAAGAATCTAAAGAAAGTTTTTCAGAGGGATTTATAATTGTTGCTGGTTTTTGATATAACAACAAATAAATTTTAAAGAGAGTGCATAAAACTATTAAGATCAACTCTACATATTATCAGAAGCATATTTTGTACCCAATTTTCAAATATAAAATACCTCCTCCTTATTCACAGGACCATCCATCAGTAGAATTGCATCAAGACAAAGCAAGCAACCGCACCTCAAAATCCACTGTTAATACGGAAAAAAAATGAACAATAAACGTGTGCCAAGGTGATAACCCTTCACTCATATCCCTACTAAATCTCCTGATGTGTCATCAACGAATTTTTGTTTGCGCTTTTAGACATTAAAAAGCAGATTGATCAGACGTGAACCTACAAACTTCCTTGGACTTTGGAAAGCTTTTCAAGAGGAATGGGATAAAATACCTCTGCCGATACTAAAAAAGCTTATTGTTTTGAAAATTACGGTGTAGGAAGATAGTGAAGAATGAGCGACATCAAACGGAACATTTGCAACGCAAACGTTTTAGGTAAAATATTTCTGTAAACACAATGAAAATCGTCCAAAAAATGTGCCAACAGCCTCTGTATTTAGCAAATACACAAATTTAAACCTATTATGACTGACAAGTCTACAAATCGCAGTTCTTTAGTTTTATATTCGATCTGTTTACCAAAGTGAGGCTCAAAATAAATTAATTATTTTTACTTCTAACTTCCTACATTTACTAGTTTGCTGTTCTTAAACGGCAACCTTGCTTCAATTCATTTGTAAAGAATTTACGCAACAGGAACGTTATACTCTTATTTAGGATGCGGTTATTCTGTCTACAAAATTAATGCAAAAATAGAAACAATTTTCGACAATTTCATCCCGTATACTTGGCGACGATGGGATAAATTTAATAATGCTAATGCTGCATCAAAACAAGTTCTCGCAATTACAATATTCGAGCTGAAATATAAATACGTGAAACATACGTGATACATTCACAAATTCATTCCCAGAATATCAGTGTGAAATGTAATTCCTTATAAAGTTAATGGGATTTGTCGAGATTAACTGTGTTGAATGATGGAGTACGGAAGGATTTGCGTTGGTGTGGATGTAGGTATACGGATTGAATGAACAGAACTGGACACGCGTAACTAAGGAAATAACAATAGATTTCCATACAAATTCCAGGTTTTGTCAAACAGTATGTTCGATGAAATTCAAACTCGAGGATTTTGTTGACAAATGCAGTCATTGAATATCTTTATATTGAGAGCAGGCTGTGGATTTGACGCATGACCAAACCAAAATTCAAGATCTAAATCCAATCTAGTTTGTGTTAATTTGTTACAAGCCCGCAGCTTTCTTATATTAAAAATAATCCAAAATTAAAGATGGGACATATCCCAAGTTTTCTCGAATCCGAATCTTAAAAGAACTTTTGAATCATTCTTATACAAGTAAATATAAAAAGGAGAAATATTTTACTTGTGAAAATATTTATTTAGAGTCAAATTTGGAATGTGCGTTTAATAAAAAATAAATTCCAATGTGCAATTTTTAAAATGCGTTCAAGAAATGAATTAAAATTTATTTAAAAAAATTCTTAAGAAAATAGAAGCTACACCTGGTCCCAAATGGTTAAAGACCGCTGAATACCGTTATAAGACATGGGTTTGAACCAAGTCTAACGGGCTAACTGCGTAAGTTGTTTTCGCGGTTTTTCTTTTGTATGACTTAGATTGTAAGGTTTTAGTTTAAACTAACAAAGTTTTATTTTAATTTGCCTTTTTCTATCTGTTCTTATTTCAACTTCCTGTTAGAATAAACGCGCGTTTCAGCTTTATGCTAATTTGAAGTGGAGCTTAAACGAGAGGTAGAAACCTCTGAGTGTGAGAGAGCTTTTAGTCTCAGACCACTGTTACTCTATTCGACGTTCGCCTGACCAGCTAGTATTTAAATTCTAAGCCGTAGCGCTGTTACGCTATTACTTATTGAAGTAATTCTAAGTGCGTTAGTATTAGTTAAATCTTGCTACGCACAATTAGTTTAGAGGCCAACCTAGCGTTTATAGCTCTGTGAGCAACGACTACTTAATTTCTAATTAGTTTTAGTTTAAAATATCTGATTGTTCAGTTTAAGTGGCGATCATTATTTTCTGTATCCCTCCCGAGTTGGGAAGTGGCTGTAAATAATTGTGGTTTAATAAAACAGGATTTTTCAATTCTTCTTACGTATAGTTATTCTACCACTTAATCACAGCATTCTGCCACAGAACTTAGCTGCAATCAGCTTCTTGTTCAATATCAGGATCGTGTAAAGTGTTTCACGAAGATGTTTGCCAAGAATATGCACTGAAAACTCAGTCCTGACAAGATATGAACCAGTTTATCATAGAAAGTCCGCCATGAAGGCTTCCTCTCCAAAACAGATAGTCCTCGTATGCTTTATAACAGGATCTTAAGAAAATGCGAATGGAGTTTAGTGACGGAAGTTATAATTAAAATATTTGACTACTGAAATTCATTAGTAGATATCCTTAAGAATTTGGACGCACGAGACATGAAGTATTAATTGCATTCGTGGCGGGACTCGAACGACGAGTCTTCTAATTATTAGCTAATTACTTACACCGCAAGGGCACGCACGGGTCATTTCTTATATCTTCCTTTACTTAAAGGGCCGTTTGGATAAGATACGAGACCCAGTTGACTAGCTCAGTTGATGACGGGTTATATTTAAAGCTGCTAACTAGACGTAATAACCCCTTACACCCCGTAAGCACGTCTGGGAATAAAAGAAATTTTTATATAATCTTTGTATATAAATTTGGCTGTGTAACACTTAAATAACGTAGAATAATATATTGTTGCGTGCGTACGGGTTCGTTATGGATTGGATGCACAAGACGTTAAAAAAAAGGTTCACAAAATTTATTCTTTCCGCAAGAAATAAATCAAAATGCTAAAATATTTCTTCAGAGATATTCGCACAATATCACAGTATCTCAAACGTTTAGCAAAACTCAATTCGAAACAGATGAACTAATTCTATCTCACAGCGAAATTGCTACAGCATTTGGTAAACAAACAGGAGTTCGCTTTAAACAGCTACAACTGCAATGAGATGAGGTGTTTCAATTCAGCTGTTATAAGCTTTTTAATTATCACTAGAACAATCTCGATTTTTCTAGAGTTTTCTGGATGGCAACAGTAATTACCGGTTAGTATTTATTTATTAAACATTAAATGTACGCGCTCTTTTATTTTTATTTTTCCGACGCATCTTTCTCTTCAAAAATCGTCTGCGTTGCACGGGAAAATAAAGCAATTTTAATTACAATTCTAAATAAATAGCCAAATAAATATGAAATCCGTAACAATATTCAAATATTTTATATTTTCTAGAATATCTTCTAATCAAAACAGATGTAAAGAAGGAGGATTATTTGAAGAGTTAATACAGATGAACGCTAAACATGGCACTCGAAATTCCTTATAGAACATTAAAAATGTAACTTTCAGGCATCCACTGAATTGACTGCAAATAATTAATATTACATTCCTTGTTTTCCTTGTAAAACTCTTTACTGCGCATCAATAAAACTAATTTAGAATAAATAATTGGAAAATTTAATCTTTCTTTAAAGATTTTCCAGACTAAGATTCGAAAGTTTCGAATGATGAAATAGGCTAGAAAATCCAGATTTTCGAATATCACATTTTTTGTAAAATGGACGAGGTTACAGAAATCGAATGTTCCCTATACAAAAAGTATACCATTGCATTTGTTTTCAAATATTGTAAAATTACATTAATGACTAATTAAAAAAGAGATTTCAATTTTCATTGTAAAAGTATGTGAATGTAGAAGCTTATTTTTGCACTGTAGTTGAGATTTCTACATGGGAAAGGAGCACAAGAACTTAAAATATCACATTGTGTAAAATTCAGCACTGATCTAATCTGGCTTTATCGTATAAAATTTATTTTTTGGAGGAAACTGACGGTTCTTCTTTTTCAAAGAATGAAAATATTTTGTTAAAAACAAGACAATCAAAATAAGTTTAGCTACAGGCAGAAGTTACAGAACAAGTTAAGCAAGGGAAAACTATTTTCATTGCTTGAAGATAAAAGTTCAATTGTTTGTTTCCCTGGAAATAAAAGTTTTTCTAAAATGTCAAAGGAAACCTATTAGAATTGAATAAAAATTTGTGGCAATGTGTTGATAATTCTGAAAAGACTAACACAGGTACAACGATTTACAATCCCTCAGTTTAATCATCTGACATATTTACCAGCTTCTGCCAAATTACACGATCGTACAGTATCCAGCGTTTCTATCCCCTAAAAAAAAAAAAAAAAAAAAAAAAAAAAAAACAGCAACCTCTTCTGTTCTGTTAAAATTGATTTTACGTAGTAGTTGTTTCATTTCAAAGGCTGGATATCTTTCACATTATGACACTGTGTGTTTTCGAGCAGGTACACTGCGAAAAAAAAAGGGGGGACAGTTTATATCTCCCGCTCTATTGGGCCGATTGACGAAATCCTAACTGTTTTTTCCATGTCTCGAAAGCGCGACTTAGGATACGTATTAGATTTATATATAGCTTTGTTCTAATATAGGTATTTTAACACAAAATGGGACTTTGTCTGAAATAACATACTGATTTTTTTTCCATATTTCGATTCTACGACTCAAATTATGCCTAAATATTAAATTTTTTAAACTTTGGTGTGAAATTTACACAGACATTCAAAAATTAAACTTGGCGCATTTTTTTCAGCTTGAGCCAAGAATAATTCACTTGGCGAACTTCTTAATATATGGCAACCTATTTTCTTTTCCCTTCCATTGTGCAGGAGTGTTAAAAACGTCACATCGTTCCTACCTTTTTTACATTGTGGACGAGCAAAAAAAATTTCACATCGTTCCTGCTTTCAAATAATTATAACAAAGTGAGAAAAACCACATTTTCCTTATTATCGCTTTCAGCAAAGATTTCAAATTTCGAAACAACGCGCCAAATGTAAATTCACGTATATCTTCAGAAATTTTTAATAAAAAGCTCTAATTGTTTGCAGGTATGCTTAGAAATATGGTCAAGGCTGGATCGATGATTGTAAAACTTTTATAGGTTATAATTCAGATTTTTTTCGAAGAATTTATAAATTATTTAAATATACAAATTTTAACAATAAATTATAAAAAATGGGCGAATTTGATTTGGAATGAATCTAAATTTCAATCTGTGTAGGAAGGAATCAAATAAGTTTCATAAAAAAAGAGATACTAATAAATACATACCGATAACATTGAGGAGCTAAAATTTTGAGAGTTAATTTTTTAAAAACTACTCTTGCTATTTTTACAAAACTTTGGAGTTTGGTATAATTTGAGTCGTAGAATCAAAATATGGGAAAAAAATTTGCATGTCATTTCAGAAAAAGTCCGATTTTGTGTCAAAATACCTATATTTTAAAGCTGTACATAAATCTAATGCATATCCTAAGTCACGCTTTCGAGACATTGAATTTCATCGATCGGCCCAGTAGAACGGGAGACATAGAACTGACTTTTTTTTTCGCAGTGTACCAAAAAGTGTCATGGCTTTCTTCTGACTACTATATGCAAATGATGACTCATATGACAAATTTCATCATCTTCAGTGCATCTAACAGTGCGGGAGGTCGTAGTGCGAGCGTTGTCACAGACGTTCTGCGACGATACCGAAGGGATGCACTGAAAGTTCTGCCACTTTTACGCGATACGATGCCATGTGACTATGTTTTTTTTGTCAAAATTAAAGAACCATTGCGACGGATTCATTATAATATTGTAGTAAAGAGGAGGCAGTAATCCGCTCTTCACAGCGGTTAGTTTTGAAGATCAACAATGTTGGACATGCTGATGGTATAGTATGCTTGCTGATGGCTACCAGTAATTAGACACGAGGATAGCAATTATGACGGATGATTATATTGGAGGACTGTAAGTTTTTGTACCTGTTGTAATTTCATAACTATCGTCGTGTTGCCACTACGTTTTATCCAATTCTTGTAAATTTGAATTTAGCTACATTTCACTTTAAGTCTAGTATCCAAATTATTTTATTTCATTATTGCTTTATTTGACGTAATGAATTGTTGCATAGCTGTTTTAACACATTGCTTATCATTCATTACCCATGAAAAACATTTAGCGCTTCTCATGGAAACAGACAATCGGTTGACTTGGGCCTCTTATCCACGTACTTTCCAAGCAGCATCCGCAGGGAGCAAAGTGCTTATTACCCTATTTCATTTTATACCTTAAAGGTTTTCATTGTTTTTTCTTTGTGTGAAACAAACTTGTGCATAAGCTGTCTTTTTTGAAAGGACGTCTTTGTTTAAACGAGGATGCAGCGAAAATATTTTTCTTCTTTTATTAGGGATTATACCCCGCAGAGGAAAGAATTTCTTTGCGTCTGCGGAGACTTTTGCCTTACTAAGTCTTCCCTCTTACTTATATTACTTTCGGGATTCTGTCTGCCAAGGACCTTATTTTTTTACAGAATTCATTAACTATGTTCTGAAGACCTGCGTTTATTATCCAAGTTTCGCTACTAAAATAAAAGATTATTCTCTTGTGGTTAAAAAATATTGGTACCAGATTTCACTTCACGTAAAAGCTTAATTTTAATATATCGTGAAAATGTAATGACAGGACTTCCTTACTAAAATATTTTCGTACATTACGTTTTTATAAGTAGAAAATCAAATGTTAGCAACAAACAAATAGCAAGCAACCAGCAAAACAACTCAAACTATTTTATTAGATTTATAGTGTAAACATTTAAAGCCTGTATCTGCTGTTGCCATTAATCCTCCTGATCTGAATTTCGACCTGATCAGATAAATTTTGACTGCAATAAAATTAATATTTTTTGTGGCCAAAATGCATTTGACGTTGGATTAGGTCTTTGTGATGGCAATATGACTTTGCCCAACTTCGTTACGTTGATGGAGAACTCCTCGATGCACTGATCTGAGAGTCTTCTGCACCAGCTACCTACCACCAGCTTCTTCAGAGGGCATCCGACTCGATTGTGTTTTAAGTGTTCCTGTGTCAAAGACACTGGATACTTAGAAACATCCATATCTTCTCCGGGATTAGAATCAGATCCAAGGATATTGTAGCCAGCTCTTCTACCACCATCCCACCAGGACGGTTAATCCTGCATCTGCAAAAATATAATTATACTGTAAGGATCTGAAGTTTAACTAACGTTTATTTTATTTTAAAACTTCACTATTATCTCTTATTTTCCACTTCCGGCCAGAATTAACGCGTGAATATCTTTATGCAAATTGTACTTGCTAAAGCTTAAGTATTTAAGTTGTGGCTTTTTGTCAACAGTAGAAGGAAGGAGAGAGAGCCCTCTTGCTACAAGGCTTCGCGCGAACTTGCCATCAGTTACTATCCGCCTTTAAGGCCAGATGTTTAACCCTCTTGAAAGTTAAAGACGTATTGTAGTTTTCCGCAGTTTGCGTACTACAGACGTAATAATTTAAAAGGCCAATCTTAGTGCTAGTCATCTGTGTAAAATGTTAAAAGTTAGTTCTTTTTTAAATTTTAGTCAGTTAGTAGTCTTATATTCTTTTACGTTCAGACCACAAGTGATTGGTCTTTGGATCCCGAAGTGCGGGAATATTTGTAAAATCGATAAGCCAATAAAGGGTAATATGAACCCTTCTTATCTTTTTTGTATCTTCTACACACGAACGAACATAGCTTTTAGTAAGCTTCCTGTTCCTACTCAGGACTCCAGTTATGTTTGCAAAATCAATTAGAAGAAATAGTAGTCCTGATAATACTATCAAATTATAACTGTTCTCGTAATCATCCCACATCATATTCGTTATATTATGACAATGGATAAGATAACTCTTTATGGGGGAGTTAACAGAGGTTAAGCTTATGATTTAATTTCTTAATCAGCTTAAGAATGAAACTATCAATTCCATGTTGAACAGTTAAGTTAATAGTT
>KK115102.1:586853-630886 GCA_000611955.2 Stegodyphus mimosarum | reverse complement strand
TACACCATGAAGGCATGCTAAGAAAGCGGGAGAAGTACCTTATAGCTTTTATATTTCCAATATAATTAATAAAAAATTTTCAAACGCTGTATATTGTTTATAACGCTATATATTGTAAAACTGTTTTCATTTCTGATATATTTTCAATGAATCATTAAATTAAGGCAAAATAGGCGAAACTGTCTTTTAATCTCTTTCCCAATAATGATTGAGATAACGCAAAGGAAGGGAATCCAAGATTTGTTTTTACGTTTCGAAAGAATCTCCTCACTGACAGATTTGAAACGTTTCTCTTCTTCAATGCTAAATTTTTGTGCATTATCGTGAATTCAAATTCGAATTCACCAGCATGGTAGATCTCTGTTTTCTGCTAACCATTTTACAGTCCTCTGCAATTTTTATGCCCGTATTTCGGTAACAAGTCTTGTCAACCAATTATAACATTTGCATTACATGTAACATATTTATAACTAGCCTTCTACACTTGAATGGTTGAGAAATGGCTGTAAACGTAATGGGCGACAAGAAATGAGAATGCATTAACAGTTTCTGTTATTTAAACGTTTCTTTCTTAAGTAGAAATCTAAGATTTTAGTTATATTTTCCTGAACTGAGATTTCGATAGCTTTCGAAAACTAAATAATCAGGAATTTTACTGCACCTGATTTGATTTTGGTATTATTTCCTGTAAGTACTACACCCAAAGTATGTATTTATACGATTTTTAATACTGCTGGCCTCGTAGACTCATTAGGATTCTTAATGCTGTGAGATGTAAAAAATGAGAATACCCTCGCAGGAACTCGAATCCCGGACTTCTCGAATACACGCCGAGTGTGCTAGCCATTACGCCGCGAAGGCATGCTAAGAAGGCGAGAGAAATACTTTATATACTCCCCCATTTAAAGGGCGACTGGAGATCAGGGTTCCCATCACCAAATCCTGGTGGTGAAGAATCATCATCATTCACCACTTTTTAGTTCGGGCGCCACTGTAGAGTCATTAGGTTATTTTGAAGCAGGAAAGTGAAAAGTGAGCAATGCTCTGGTTCGGGACTCGAACTTGAACCTCTTGAATACGTGCCGAATGTGCTATCGTTACACTACGAAAGCATGCCGAAGGGAGGGAGAAAATATATACTCCCCCTTTTAAAGGGCGACTGAGAATTAGGGCCCCAGTCGCCAAATCATGGTGGTGGAGAATCATCATTCACCACCCTTTTTTCAGTTCCGGCGTCACTGTAAAGTCATTAGAATTTTTTTGAAAGCATGAGACTCGTAAAATGAGCAACGCCCTCGCCGGGAATCAAAACACGGACTTCGAATACGCGCCAAGTGTGCTGACCATTACAGTACGGAGTCGTGCTAAGAAGTCGAGAGAAATACCTTATAGCCTTTTACGCAATTTAAGCGAAAGAAACGAGTATTTAATTTTGAATAAATACTGTTACGTGCGCAGGGGTTTGTAATGGATTGGATGCGCACAGAAACAGAGATGGTATGGTAAAATGTTTTCCCAAAAGAAACTTTCTGCAACCCTGGAAATTTTCACAAATGTACTCGTACGTCTCTTCAGAATACGATAGAATAATATTACCTCAATTAGTAGTTACCACTTCAAAAGTACAAAGAACGTTAAACACAAGGCAATACAAACCGCCTCAAATGCATAAATTTGCAAAGTGGTCTCTCAGTACTCTTAATACTTTGAGCTAAACTCTGAACTAAACTGAGAACTGATGCTCAATTCGGTCTTATATAGTTTACGCCCTCCCACAAAAATTTCCAGTGCTTTGAATTCTCGAAATTGATGGAAGGTATGTACAGTTACATGGGTTTTCCCAGAAGGATTATTAATTTCATTTTGGCATTTTGCGCTGATTCATTATAAGCGGGGAATCATTTTTAAATTTTTACCACCAAATATTAGAGCCCTGTATTGTATTTAATGAAATTAAATAATGAAGAATCTGCATAAATGTATATATGTTTCTAGCATTGTGATAAAACAACGGAACTTAGAGCCATCAAATTTTGAATAACGTAATTTTCCACCGAATATGGGCTTCTGGAAGCCCTAATTTGGAATTTGGAATTTTTTTATTATCGATTTCATATTTTGTAACACTTTAACGAATTTTTCATTAACAAACTCAACGATTTCAAAGCGAGCAATGGCAATACTGTACGGAGGGGAAAAAATTATCTCCAGCATGCGAGACTGTGTATCGGAAAGACTGCTTTCTATTTTGCATTTCTTGATCCCGCGATCTCTTCGGTAAAGAAAAGATTTACCTTATTATAGTTCGACCGCCTTATCCGCGACCATGAGCGCAAACACGCATGCGCCATTCGGACCGAATTATTCTCAAAATAGGGTGGAAGGATGTGGACTTTCTTTCCTTCCAGCATATGTCTTTCCGGAGAAGAAAGAGAAGACTTTCACGTGACCTTTCACGTCGCAGCAAGTGGTAACATCCCTTTTGTGCGAGTCTATGTGTTTTGGCAGAATGCTAGCGACGGTTGCGTTTGAGACGGTCGAACTATACCTGAGTGCTATTGAATATTCTGCTTTCTATATGAGTTTCACAACATTTCTATTGACGATCTCCTAAAAGCCTGCATGAACTTATAAGGTTCTTCCTTCAATCTCTTGATTTTCTTCGTAAGCATAAACTGTGAAACCTTATGTGGAGGACAGTGAGCGAATCTAGGCTATGTCCTTTAGTGTTGCAGAAACTACAAAGTCAGAAGGAGGGTTTAAAAGTGACCCTTTATTCTAATATTTACAACTCTTCAAATCGAGAGTAAGCCACTACTCGGGCTGAACTAAAATAATATTAAACTAAAGTGTGTTAACAAATTCAATACCTAACTTAATTCTAAATAGGACGGCGAGGGAAGCTTAACTCTTAGTGAAATGCAATTATGCGAATTTCACTAGAAAACACTGGTAATTGCAAATTGCCTATGAAGGCGAACTTTCAGTAGACAGAGGAAATCTTTGCGCGCACAGCCTTACGGCGATAAATCCAAGGCTCTGTCTTTCCCCTCGTTAACTCCTGCCTTTTAACTGCTAACAGATATATGCGATTTGCATAAATATCTCACTCGCGCTAAATTCGGGCAGCAACTGAAACTTTGAGAATTCGATAGGAAAGTTCAAACTAAAAATAATTTGGTTAATTAAAATAATGAATGCTACATAGTTGCTCCCAGAATTTAGTAGTCTGAAACTAAGTAGCCTAAAATCGGCTTTTAGTGAAGATGCTAAATTCTAAATCTAAATTTTCCTTCCTATTCGCCATCCTTTACAATTGTAAGTTTTAAATTTAGTTTAACTCTCTGTTTGTGTCTTAGATATTTTAACATAGAATATCTTTTTCCGTCTTCACATCAAAAAGATCCATCAGGAATTTGGCTGGATACTATCTGGTTCCTTCCAATCTGGAAGGAAATAAATTTTAATTTCATGTTATAAGTACATTTCACCTGAAAAGTACAACATTCCCTTCCTCTGATGCTTTCCGTAATGACTTTTATTCGCGCTTTAGGTATTCGCGTTTTTTAATTTCTATTAGCGCTTTTCGCCAAACGCATTCATTTTACACTCATTCATTTTTAAAACTTCCCCCTTGTTCTCTGGCCAAATGTGGTGTTTGTGAAAAACACGCAGTTTTACTTTGTCAAGTGTTCACAACTACCACCTGACTTCAATTCTATTGGGGTTAATTCTTCGACTTTCAAGACCTCAGACTTCCCCTAAAACAAATCTGAAATGCCCTGAGGTTCTAACATGAAATGAACTTTAAACTTTTGTGTGAAACCAGAGAACACTACGTACAACATTCAAACATTTCAATTGCATTTCATACATATAATTCATTCTTTCAATCTTCAATTCAAATTTTCTTTAAATGCTCATTGCGTTAAATAACACTTATATATTCACTTTCTAATTTAGCGCGCTTTACGCTTTTACATTACATTTTAATTTTAACTTGCGTATCCTTTACGCTTTTCCAAAATATTCGATATAAACAAAACCAGTGCTTAAGGCTTACAACAAATCATGCATTACATAGAAAACAGTTTTACATTAAATGCATTCATTATTTATACATAGAAAAATATAATACAACAGTTTTGCTATACAACTTACGTACTAGTTGCTTTTAATTAACACAATTCAATTTCCTATTTACAGAGAGTCTTTTGACTAAAATCGATGAATCCCATGTTCTGGATTACAAAGAACATTTCACGAAGTCTCACAGTTTTTCAACTGAACTCTCGAATTTCTTCCGCTGCATAATTAAGTTGTTCCTTCAAGCGTGTCCTTTACGCTTTCGGCAACCGGCTTTTGACTCGGGTAACTTCCCTTTTAAATCTGCAACTTGCACTTAAATCAGAAACATAACTGTGTGAATTTTAAAAGAAAATAAAGAATCTACTTATCTTTCTGCCAGTCTTTTAGGCGTTTTTTTGTCCATTCCTGAAAGGTTGGATATACTGTGGCTTGGGCTATTCTTTGCTTGTTACTCCTAGATTGAAACTCTGGGGCTGCCTTTCGTTTGGTCGATCTTCTTTCCTCCAGAAACACCTTGTTGGGACGAATGGTGGGTGGCGCTTTCCGTTTGTGCTGAAGTCTTTGCTCCCTCTCCAGACTGGCTCGTTCCTTCTCCTGCACTCGTAGGCTCCTTCGTTGTGGGTTGGCACCTTCGGCGGCTCGCTTCTCGCCGTTCTGTTCCCTCCGTAGTGGTGGAGCTTTCATAGTGTTTTCATTTGGACGTTCCTTCCTTAGACGCTTTGGTTGCTGAGACTGTTGCTTAGCGTTTGTCCTTTTTTCTTTTTGGGGTGGTCTTTTCTTCGGCTGCGGCTTCCTCTCTTCTGGTAACCTCCTTTTCAAACTGGGTTCTCTTGTTTTTGAGGGACCTGGTTGGGGCTCTTGAATCTTAGAAAAATTCTGTGAGGCTGGACCCTGCAACATGTCTTTCAAAATATTATTATTAGCTCTTCGATAATAATGTTTAATTTGATCGAAATTTGCCACAGTCTCTTCGCCCTTCTCATTCTTTAAATATGCACGGCATTCAACTATTCTTGTAATTTCAAAAGGACCATGCCATCTTGGGCAAAATTTTGCGACCTTATCTTTTGCTGCGCATGAAAGTGCGTGGGCTTGTTTCAACACCTCCTCCCCCACTTTATATTCTACGGTTCTTCTTTTTGAATCGTAGTAAATCTTTTGTTTCTTTTGCGCTTCCCGGGAGCACTTTTCTGCCTCCTTCAACATTTTTTCTATTTCACCCATTTGAAATTCCGGCGCTCTATCTTTCACATAAAATAATTTATCTAAGGGGGTCATTATCTTCCTGCCCAAAAACAATTCGGCGGGGGATTTCTTCGTTGTCTCGTGCTTAGCCGTTCTGAGGGCGAATGCAAATTCTTCGACGCAGTCATCCCAGTTAGAATGGTGCTTTTGCACATAATTTCTAATCAATTTTACAATATTCTTATTTACCCGTTCCGCTATATTTGATTGTGGGCGGTAGGGTACCATTTTCATATGCTTAATGCCCAACTTGTCACACATCATTTTAAATGTACTGCTTACAAACTGGGGACCATTATCGCTAATCACCCTCGCTGGACATCCATATCTTAAAATATATTTGTTCAAAAACGAATCTGCAACGACTTTTGCTGAAGCCCGCTTAAGTGGTATCAACTCAACCCATTTACTGAAATGATCCACAATGACTAATAAAAATCGTGCCTTATTTACATGACTCCTGGGGTAGGGGCCTAAGAGGTCAATACCAATTATTTCATTGGGGAACCTAGACTCAATACTAGTTAATAACCCGGCCGGGCGGAAATTTACGTCATTATTTATCTGACACGTGTGACAAGTCTGGCAGTAATTTTTAACTATCTTTTGTAATTGCGGAAAATATACCGCCTCGCGTACGCGTTGTATTGTTTTTCTAATTCCAAAATGGCCCGAGACAGGCGAATCGTGGAGCTCTTGCAAGATACTTAAAATTAATTTGGCCGGGATGACTGGTCTGTATTCACTATTTTGATTCGTAACTTTAGTATAAAATAAGAGACCATCAATGATTTCATAGTTCTGTGCTCTGCTTCGTATTGCATTAATGTCTATATGCTGGAAGTTATCTGGGTCTTTTAAATAATTATAAATATTTCCGAATTCGGGATCCCTAGCAATTTCTTCTATTACAGTCTCTCGAGAGTCAATGACCTTTGCCTGAAGCATCGCTATTTTTACTTTCTCGCCGTTCTCGTCTAACTTTATTCTAGATAATGCGTCGGCCACTACATTGTCTTTTCCCGGTGTGTGTTTGATAATGAGATTAAATTCTTGCAACTTTAGGGTCCACCGAATTAAGCGTGGCGAAAGATTCTTTCCTGAAAATAATCTGGTAACTGCCGCATGATCTGAATATACTGTTACGGGAGAACTCCCAAAATATACACAAAATTTTTGAACAGCTGCGAGCACTGCTAAAGTTTCACGCTCCGTTGCCGAATAATTTCTTTGCGTATCATTCAATGTACGACTAAAAAAGGCAATCGCTTTTCTATTTTGTGTTAACACGGCTCCGATTGCGTAATCTGATGCGTCTGCATAAATTTCTAGACCCTTGTCTTTCTCTGGGAACTTTAGAACCGGTGCATTAATTAAAGATTCTTTTAACTTCTCAAACGCGGCGTTTGCTTCTGAAGACCACGCAAAACGAACTCTTTTCCTTCTCAACTTTAACAATGGTTCAGCAATTTCTGCGAAATTTTTAATAAAAATTCTATAATATGAGCACATACCCAAGAAAGTCGCTAACTTTTTGGCTGTATTCGGAATTGGGTAATTTTTCACTGCTATAACTTTAGATTTATCTGTTTCGATCCCCCTTTGAGAAATTTTGTACCCTAAATATTTGAGTTCTTTTGCCGCGAATTTACATTTCTTAATGTTCACTTTAAGTCCTGCATCTTTCAAAAGAGTAAAGACTTCTCGAAGGTCTTTAATATGTTCTTCCAGCGATTCTGAAGTAACAATTATATCGTCAAGATAAATAAATGTACTTTTTCCTATTACCGGCCTTAAAATTTTGTCCATGCACCTCTGAAACGTGGCCGGGGCTCCCGACAATCCAAAAGGCATACGCAAAAAGCCATATGTACCGTATTTTGTTATGAATGCTGTTTTGTGAACATCTTCCGGCTTTATGCTTATCTGAAAATATCCGGATGTCAAATCTAGGGTGGTTATGTATTTTGTCGATTTAATACTTCTTAGAATTTCATCAATTACCGGAAGTGGGTAAGTTGGAAATTTTGTTATACTATTAAGCTTTCTGTAGTCAATAGCGAACCTGTACCTTAATGGATCAGTTAACGGCAAATCATTATTTTTCTTACATAAAACAACCGGACTCGCATATGCACTAGAAATAGGAGTTATTATTTTGTTTCTTAACATTTCATCAATATGGTATTTTATTATTTCCTCCTTAACTTTGTCGTACTTGTAAGGACGCTGACGTATAGGTTCATCCGTAGTTAATTTAATTTCGTGTGCTACGATCTGGGTGAATCCTGGAATATCATCAAATAAATCAGCGAAATTACTTACCAACTCCCGAAACTTGTCCTGTTCTTCGGGCGTTAGATGGCTTAAATCCACTTCAGGGGGAGGTGTTGATTTCTTTTTAACTGGGTCCATGGTTACTTGCAAGGTGGAGTTTTCAAAATCGATTTTCGCATCCACAGCTGCAAAGAAATCTGTTCCTAAAATAACCGATGCTTGGAGGTTCTTCACTACAAGAAACATAATTTTTTTTTGTTCTTCGCCGATTTTGATGTACAGCTCGATTTTTCCCATGCATTGACACGTTTTTCCTTGGGCTGCTACCACCTTCATTCCTTCCACGCTATGCAGACGATATCTACGAAAGTGCTTCTTAAAAAATTCTTCTGCCAAACAGCTTCCTTGAGCGCCGGTATCCAACAGAGCTGTAGCGGGTACGTTGTTAATTAGTAACTGCAGTCTCGGTAATTCAATGTTTCTCACCATGACCGTATTTAGCTGTACTTCAGAGGGATTTTTCTTCTCCTCGGAACATTGCACCCCCTTCCCCGCAATATTCCTTAGTAGTTTAAATGCTTTGCGGGTGTTTTCTTCTGTTGCTGGCTTCTGCCTGGGGAGAATGATTTTCTTCCGTAGTTGGAATTATTTTGTTGGCGCTGTACTTGGCGCGGTTGACCGCTCGCATTTTGACTGGTACCAGTAGTTCTCGGCCATCGTCTGTTTCTTCCTTCGGCATTCTGGTTCCCCTGCAGCCGCTGTTCATACGATTGTCTCCGTTGATTTTCGGCCGCTCGCCGGCTCTCGAATTGTACGGCGAGTTCAAACAGCTTGTCCAGCGTTACGGGATTTCTTAGCTCCATGAAATCTTGTATCGATGGTAACAATCTGGGCAGGATTATCTGGATAATCTCCGGGTCCGGCCTCGTGCCATACAATAATTTAAAGACTTGTATTTTTCTCAAAATAAATTCCGATAGTTCATCCACCCGCTGTTGATACTTGCTAAACAACTCAGCTTCGAGTTTCGCACGGTCTTTAACCACAGGAAACGCTCTCAAAATTGCTAGTTTAAAATTCTCGTACGTGTAAGTCGGCGTTCCTGGTTCTCCCAGCAGACATTTTCCGATGCACTTATACCAGGTCGCTGCTTGGCCCCTCAATGCTCCTGTCGCTAATATGACCTTCTGATGTTCCGGAACTGGATACAGCAAAAAATGCGCTTCTAACTTTTCCAGGAATGTGTTCACAGGTCCTCTGGCATCAAAAACTACTGCCGGCTTCATGGCTGCTCTGATGGTTTCCACTATGAATCCAAATCCATCAGGCATTGCAGCTGGATTTTGGGATGTAGTAGGCATATTCCAACTTCCTTCCATCCTTTTAGTTGTTCGGGCGCCAGTATAAGGTTTCTCCTTCAATCTCTTGACTCTTTTCGTGAGCATAAACTGTGAAACCTTATGTGGAGGACAGTGAGCAGATCTAGGCTATGTCCTTTAGTGTTGAAGAACTACAAAGTCAGAAGGAGGGTTTAAAAAGTGACCCTTTAATTCAAATATTTACAACTCTTCAAATCGAGAGTAAGCCACTACTTGGGCTGAACTAAAATAATATTAAACTAAAGTGTGTTAACAAATTCAATACCTAACTTAATTCTAAATAGGACGGCGAGGGAAGCTTAACTCTTCGTGAAATGCAATTATGCGAATTTCACTAGAAAACACTGGTAATTGCAAATTGCCTATGAAGGCGAACTTTCAGTAGACAGAGGAAATCTTTGCGCGCACAGCCTTACGGCGATAAATCCAAGACTCTATCTTTCCCCTCGTTAACTCTTGCCTTTTAAACTGCTAACAGATATATGCGATTTGCATAAATATCTCACTCGCGCTAAATTCGGGCAGCAACTGAAACTTTGAGAATTCGATAGGAAAGTTCAAACTAAAAATAATTTGGTTAATTAAAATAATGAATGCTACAAACTTAGATATTAAGTTACAGATACAGGAGGAGGGAAGTATTGTGAAAGATGCAGACGGTATGCAAAGTTTAAATGAAATAACTTCATTCAAAGGTACTTTTTAGCTAAAAAAAGATGCCAACTGCGATACTAGAAATTATAGTCAAAAATGGCCTCATTCCCCGTTTTCCAAATTTTGCTTTAGTGATAAGAATTTTGTAACCTTACCTGTTTTTGTGGCTTCAGCTGAAAAAAGTTTCAGTAAATTAAAAAATTATTAAAAATTACTTCAAAAATAATATGACACAAGAAAGGCCTTTCAGACTTGTCTATCATCTCTGTTGAAGCCGAAATCTCCGAAAACATTTATTTCACCGAAATTATTCACAAATTGGCTTCTCAGAAAGCCGGAAAAGATTTTTTATTGTTGATTATTAGGTAGTCTTTGTAGAAGATTTGATTTATATACTTTTCGTTTCACGAGATTTATGCTTTAGTACTTTTTTATTAGATTATATTTGAGTAAGTACCGTTGTTTTGTATTTCTAATTAAAAAATGTCTATTTTTATTTCAAAGCTAATATTTTTGTTTGTTTATCACTTTATTAATGTATTTTGTCGTTATTGTAACCTATTAGCTGGCCAAGAAAATAAAGTTTATAAAGTCTGTGTCTGTTTGGGAACGTAAACTTTTAAGATCTTTTGAGGAATTATCTTCTCTAGACTTATAAGACCCTTTATTAATCATAAAATTAACAAATGACCCAACTTGGGTTACACGAAGCCAACATTTCCGGCTTAACAGAAATACGTAACAAATAATAATTTCAAGGTGTGCAGATTAGCTTAACGGCTCACAGAATACTTTAATGCGCAGGAAGAGCTGTGGTCTAAGTAACCGGCGAGACAAGACAAGAACACATCAACGCCACTAACGCAAGTCACGAATAATCACAGCACAACGTGTCCTAGACTAGGCAGACACTCCTGAATAAACTCAGAGATTCGCACGTTTAAATATTGACTTCACGGAACTTTAAAATTTACATCTCGGCGAGAAAATGTTAGAGGAAGTTGAGGAGTTCAGGGAAGGTATCAAACTTATAATAAATTTGTTATGCAATATAAGAGAAACCGTATTAGTTTTGCACTTCAAATTTTATTTGCATTTTTACTACTTTTTACTCTTATACAGATAGATGAGTTTATAACGTCAATGTTAATATTAGTCAAAATAGTGTTTTTCTGAAATATTAAAACCAGTATAGTTTAGTTTTAACCTGAATTCTAAGTTTAAGACTCAACTAGAAATTCAATAAATCATTCATTTTTCTGGTAAAAAAATATATCTAACTTAGCATATGGAAAGTCTACAGCATGCTAAGCAGAAAACGATGATAATGCTACCAACAAAGGTCAACAGTGTTGTCATCATATGTTTAATGCGTGTTGGCTTTCCATTTACCAGCTAAACAGCTCTTATCTGGAAGTGCACGAATATTACAAGATCTGTAAAATTTATGTAGTATATCATATCAATGATACATCCTTTAATTACATCAAATTGCGCGGCTGAACCAACACAGATCGAAAATGCTATTCCAAAACATTGCTCCCATGTCTGACTGCATTGAAGCTTAGGAAAGCATGGAGTCCAAGTCAATACTTGGACGTGGAGCCAACATGGAGTCTAAGTCAATACCTGGACTCCGAATTTCCAAGTACATTGCAAATCTTTCCTCATATTGCCCACGTAATCCAATCTCGAAGTAGAATTTTCAGTGGGTCATCTATATATAGAGAGAAGAAAGTCTGTGTGCGTGTTTGTTCACTAACAACTCAGTCACTACTATAGCTATCGTCACCAAACTTTCTACAGTTCTTTTCTGGGTCCTAGAAAAGGTCGATGTCCACTTAAAAAAAAAGCTAAAATCAGAGATTTCTGAAAAACGATAATTTTCGCCTACGTTTTTCCGAGTCTTGCAAGCTGCAGATGAAAATCTGCTTTATTTCGAAATTTTTGCCACTGCTTGCTTTCATATCGTAGAGTTTGTTAATAAACGATAATTTATTAATAAAAACGATAATTTTCGCCCACATTTTTCCGAGTCTTGCAAGCTGGAGATGAAAATCTGCTTTATAGCTTTATATCGAAAGTTTTTGCCACTGCTTGCTTTCAAATCGTAGAGTTTGTTAATAAAAAATGTGTAAGTTTTGCAAAATCTATGCATATAAAGAAGAATGTCTGTTAGTGTGGCTATTGGTTTGTTCGCGTTGTTGATTTCTGATCAATTATGATAAATGTTTTGCCACATTTAATCGACTAAATTTGAATGTAGGTGAAATACGCTGACTACCAATAAGTATTTGGACACCTGCGATAGAAAAGAAAAACTAACTTTATTCAAAATCAACAGTTGGTAGAACCTCCACGAGAGATAAATTACAGCGTGGACCCTCCGGGGCATACTTTCCACAAATCTTTGTATGACAGCTAGTGGTATTTTTTTCCACTCGGCTTGGAGAAGACATAGAAGTTCCTTCACCGATTTTGCACAGGTAGTGCACCCATGAATTCGGCGATGCAACTCGTCCCAGAGGTTCTCGATAGGGTTCAAGCCAGTCCATTCGATGAACTCCATTGGCACCATACCAAGCCTTGGTTAACGCCGAAACATGACAACTGGCATTGTCGTCCTGAAAGTAACAGGGGTCCAACCCGTAAAATTGCCACAACGTAGGAAGCTCATTGTCATCCAAAATAGTACAGTAGGCATCGGAGTTCAGCTTACCATGAATGGGAACCCAAGCGTCCCAGTTCATACCAGGAGAAATACCCCCAGACCATAATTCCACCTCCGCCGAACTTGACTGTTGGCACAATGCATTCTGGCAGGAGACGTTCTCCAGGTAGACGCCAGACCCAGACCCTGCCATCCGAACGGTAAAGGGTGAACCTTGATTCGTCACTCCAAAGAACTCGTTTCCACTGATCTACAGTCCAATTTCGATGTGCTTTGCACCACATTAACCGAGCAGCGTGGTTGGACTTTGTGATCAAAGGCTTATGGGCAGCAGCACGACCATGAAAAACAAGCAGATGTGCTTCCTTACGGATGGTATTCATTGAAAAATACTCCCGGATGCTTGTTGAAACTCCTCGCGGAGGAGGGCCATCGGTTGGGTGCAGTTCTTCGAATTTCTCTGACAGCACTCGTCGGTCTCCAGTTTCGTTGGTCTGCCGACTCGGGGCACATTCCGACAATCACCGCTCACCTTCCACTTCATAATCACATAGGCCACTATCGATTTTGGGTACTTCAGATCGCTAGATATGTCCTTAAGAATCGCCAACATTTGTGATACCCGATAATTATACTTCCTTAAGGATCGGCCACATTTGTGGTACCCGATAATTATACCTTTCTCGAAATCAGAGAGCTCCGCACTGCGAGGTATCTTGCATGCGACTAAAGCCGATGCTGTTTTCTACACGATGGAAACACACGAGGACGAGATGTACTAATAAGTGCATTTATTACTTTGAAAGGCAGTTTTGGGGGTGTGAAACATCCTCGCTATGAAAATGCTTCACAAAGTTCTTACCTATGAATATACTGCGTATGTGAACGCCCCATACGCCATAAATTTCTTAATATTAAAAGACGAATTCATCATTTTGATAGACAAAGAATATTTCTCTAACTTCATATTTGCTTTTTAAACAACATTTTGCAAACTGCGTAGCAAACACTTTACTTCCCTATCCAACTTCTTCAAATAATGCATTCTTTTATCAAATGTGTTTCTTTTTAATTTCATGTAATTACAAATTCTCTTGAACCACCGCAAAATCTCTTCCCTCCCGAAAAAAAGAAACAAAAATTTTCTCATTTAAAAGCTTCCCATAGAAGTAAATAAAGATTAAAGCCATCACTCTTTTTAAGTCATCATCTCCTTGATTTTTCACTCACTTTATTCCCAGAACCTTGCGCATGCGTAGTGAGTATAATTAAGGACGAGGAAAAACACTTCATATTTTCTTTTTGGAGTAGATGGCATCGTCATTATTCATAGACTCTTAAAGAGTGTTTCGTTGCTCTAGTTTCTTGATTTTGCTCTGTGGGTTGAAGGCATTGATTTTTCTGAAGTGGAACCGGGGTATTATGGGAGCTTTAGCTGTTAACGTCATAAGATCTTGAATCGTGCTGGAGTGGACCTAAGAGATACCGCTTTAGTTCTTGTCAAGTGGAAGGAAAGCCATTCTCATCGGTAAACTATTATAAGCTTGGATTTGAAAAATATAAATTCAAAGACAAGATTCCAATAAAATAACTTTAGTCTTACCAGCTAATCGCAGTAAATTTACCACAATTAGCACTTTCAAGCTGTTCATGGAACAACATTTGTCTTGTGTAACCCTTCTTTGGTTGCAATAAAACGACATACAGTTGCTTAATATGCGCCTATGAGATAGATGCTCATGGGATGCATATATATTTACAATGTTTAGAACTATATTTGTAAACTAGCTGATACCTGCCCGCTTTGCTGGCATGGTATCTATTTAAATGTGAACCTAGGGTTCTTATATGGACAAAATGTCTAATTTCGAATTGATAATTAATGTAAACTTTTAAAATTTATATTCGGGAAATGTGTTAAAAATAAATGTAATAAATCATAAAATAAATATACATAAATAAATAAATCATAAATTATATAAATAAATCATAAATAATAAACTCCTTTCAAAATTGCACCGAAAATTTAGGATTTACGTAACTACGTGAGTTTTTAAGGAATTTGATTTAAAAAAAATTCTGGGTTTACAATGCATTTTGATTGGATAGTTAATACTTCTGTAAAATTATTATTGGTTACTTGACTTTTAGTTCCATTTACATCATCAGAATTATGTAAGTGCCATTTGACATGGATCAATCTAGAAATGACGCAGTGCGTAGAGAGGTTATTATTTTTAGAATTGAGAAGGGAAATTTACGTTGTTAATTTAATCTTAGACATATTCTTTACTTTTCTTACATATTCCCCCCCGTCAAAGAAAGAAAGGCGTAGCGACAAAGAAGCCTTTATAAAGGAAAAGCGTTAAAGCAAATGTAAATAGGAAATTGGAGGCGAAGGCAGATTAAATCTTCATTTTTTATTTTCGCTTGTTGTGGCCACAATCAACTTGGCACATGAAATGTGCCTATTCCAAAATAGCTCACATTTTAGATAATTTTCAGTAAGAAAGAAGAAAGTAGCAGACAGCAGTCCAACTAGACCGAAGCGTAAAGAGCAAGTGCGTTACGTTCAGGGTGAAATCCCAATTCAGACTGAGTTAGTTTATTTTACAATGCATTTTGATTGGATAGTTAATACTTCTGTAAAATTATTATTGGTTACTTGACTTTTAGTTTCATTTACATCATCAGAATTATGTAAGTGCCATATGACATGGATCAATCTAGAAATGACGCAATGCGTAGAGAGGTTATTATTTTTAGAATTGAGAAGGGAAATTTACGTTGTTAATTTAATCTTAGACATATTCTTTATTTTTCTTACATATATATCTTATATATCTCAACCTCAAGAAAATCTGTCTGTGTTAGTTTCAAATAGTGATAACGTTAATCTTAGTGAGTAACAAAGTGATGGTATAACAAAATCCATTTTGGACAGGATTTACGTAAAATCCGTTCCTAGTGCTCGTCTACATCGTGGAATGAGTAACTATGCAAAATTTCAAGTCAATCGGGTGTATAGTTTCGGAGATCTCGTGATGAGTCAGTGGTACTTCGCTTATATATATATATATATTATAATAAATGCAAATAAAAGACGGAGCAGCTTCGATGCATAATAGCTATAAAGAAACTTGACAGTCGAGGCGATTTTAATTCCATTTTTATTTTCCAGTTGAGGTTCGTGGCCAACAATCACATGGCAGTCTAGTCGTGCCTATTCAAAACCATTTATATTTTGGAAAGTATTGGGATAGAAAGAGCGTACAACGAAATAGCGACCAAGCAGCGCACAGAAAGAAGCTGAAGTGCCTAGTTAGCCAATATGGAAGCACACGAAGAAAAATGTTTTGGTTTGAGTTACAAGTTTCAGTGCCCGATTATTACGTCATCTGCGCTGCGCAAGCCATGCAAAATGGAATGATCTTGAAATGACGCAATCCAGAGAAGTTATTACGATTTTTAAAACAGAGAGAGAGAGAGAACTAAGGAGAATTAGGTGTTAGTTTAAATAATAATTTTGCTTCACATATTTTTTATCTTACATATATATAGAGAGAGATTAATATAAATGTATTAATGTAATTAAAAGTGAACGTCTTATATTACTAATTTATGTTCTTTGAAGTTAATGAATTTTCCAAATATTTTTGTCATGATAAATGTATCGACGTAGATATGAACTCTGTGTATATTTTTCGTTATTGATTATTTCAGGAAGTCTTCCCTTTCACAGTATAATGGAACAGCCACGGTGTATGAAAATACAAATCAGATGTTGGGAAAGATTTAACACCAGTAATTTCTGTTAAGTTAATTGCATTTAAAAATGGCAAGAGTAAAGTCCTTTTAGCTACAAAAACGTAGCTTTATTTACAAACTTTATTTACACATATAAATGCAAGTTCGTAGAATTTACGATTTCGCGCCAGAGAATTAAATAATGTTACCAATCCGTAATAGATAATTACTGGTAAGAAAGGATGTGTAGCTTATATATAGCTAATATAAGAAAATAATGACATTAAAGTCTCCGTTCGTAGCATTTTCATACTGAAAACGAGTTTATGTATTTCGTCTCTTTCATTTCTTGCTTTTGTGTTTTAGAAATTTTAAATGTATTTTCTTAAGTACATAGCCGATTTTCTTATTTGAAGAAACTGTGCAATTAATTCTACCTAAATATCGGCTTGTGTCATTTCGATGTCGAAACTATTCTATAAAAAACGCTTCTGTCTATCGTCTAGTAGCATAAATTGTAACATTGAATTCAACTTTATTCTTCTTAAAAGGGTATTAATGTAAGCTATATTTACACCTTTTTATAAAGATAATTGGCAACCTTAATCTCTCAGTATTTTTTAAAAAAAATTTGCTAATATATACGCAAAAAATAATCTCATAAAATGCTGCAAATAAGTAAATAAAAGTATGGAAAATATAAAAAATAAAGTAAGAAAAATCTTTAAGCTTTCAGATTTTATATTATGCCCAAATGCAATTTTTTTTATTTACATACACATACAAGTTTCGAGAACATTTGCGCTAATGTTCCTTTGGGCTAAAAGTATTTTAAAACAGCCTATCTTTAGAATTTCCGATAGACAGTCTCGCGCAGTGGAGATAAAAATGTCTTTTTCCGTACAAAGTTGCCATTGTTCGCTTTGGAATCATTGAGTCTGTTATTTAAAAATTTATTAAAGTTTAACAAAATAGGAAATACACAATAAAACAAATTAAAAATTCCAAATTCGGGCTTTCAGGTGTCTATTTCGGGTGAAGTACTACGTCATTCAAAATTTGCTGGCTCTAGGTACCGTTGTTTTTCACAATGCGGAAACATGCATACGTTCATGCAAATTCTTCATTACTTAATTTCTTTAAATACAATGCGGGGCGATAATATTTGGTGGCAACAATTTGAAAAGTGATTCAGACTTTTATAATGATTCAACCCAAAATCCCGTTTTGAGACTAATAGCCCTTCTGGGCTAAAGCTCCTTTGGACTAATGAATTTTTTTTCTGGTACAGGGCTAATTTGGCAGTTTTTAGACCATCAAAATAATGTTTCTCGAATTCTTTCATCATGAATTCTCTGATGGATAAGAGATCACGTAAAATAATAATCTAAATTAATGTAGAATCTTAATTAGTATGCATTTATTCATGTCTCAGTTTTATTAAGTTATATTTTATTAATTCTGACTGACAGCATAGCTGTTTTTATCCACTAGTTGCTGAAATATTTACAATAATTCAAACAGATATGTTATCTTTATCAATACGAATTAATTTATTAAAACTAGGAAGAAATTTGATATTTGGAAAAAGCGACCAAAACATAACGAAATTCTGAAAAGCGTCTTATGGTAAGAAGACGTTGCATCTTGCGATTTGAGCAGCGCAAATGATACGCGTTTTGATCTGATAATCATTATGTTGAGTACAAATTAAATATGTATCACAGATGAGTTACAGTGAAGAAATGGTCAAAAAAAATAATATGCATTTTACGACAGCTGCATACACCGAGCTGAATAAATGTACCATTTGAGAACAGAAAAAAAAAGACTGCAGTTCGCTTACCGAATGCAAACCAACTGTTACAAGAATTTGCTTTTATGCTTACATGGATAAGAAAATTATAATTAATCAGATATACTAGCTTGTAAATCTTTATGATAAAAAGTAAATTTGGCTATGTAGTGCTGGGACTTCGGTGATCAAAAACTTTATACTTAGTTATAGTTATCGAGTATTTATAAGGATTCAGCAGACAGTTTTAATTGATTCTTTTTAATTAATGATCAGAATGAAAGTATTTTTTAAATGTTATAAAGTTCCAAGGTTTGTAGAAGCATAAATAGCCCAGTTCTATTGAGGCAATGAAGTATCTACAAGTTAAATAATTCTACCTAGATAAATGCAATCAAAAATTTATCCTTGCTGATTTAGAAGCAATACATATACCTTTCTTGTTACCTTTGCTCGGTTAGGGGAACAAGTTTCGAATGGATTACATGTTCCGTCAGCCAGGTGCCGGCACTACGCCCACCCTCAGAACCAGGCCCAGGGATTCTACCCCTGTCCTGGTCCCTTGGAGAAGATTGGCACCAGTTGCCATACGGCGCGCTGGATGTCTGTTTGCTACCTACCAGTCTCTCAGACTACCCGTCGCAGAGGGACATTTTCCAGCAAACCCGGAATGCTATCCCCGAACCACTAGAACCCTCAGCTCTAGGCCCTAGCAGACCCATTGGCCGACCAATAAGTGATCTTTCTGGAACCTCCAGAATTACTAGGTTCATAATTTGTATATCCCATGGCCGAGACTGCCTAGGTACAGATCTTAGCCAGTAGCTTCGCAGAGCTCTACGTCTGCCCACCGGGCGGTCAGTTAGGGGAAAATAAATCTGAAACTAAAGAGCGAAGATTGGTGTAATACTTACACGGAGGCTTACACGGAACCATCTATATTGGAAACTATTAAAATCTGCGCGCGTCTGTCTGTCTGTTTGTTTGTGGCGTTATCTCCTGCAGAATGACGGGGAGTTGAGTTTCGAGAAAGGTACCCTCAGATTCCGAAAATTCATAGGAAGCCATTTCGACAATTCTCATCTTCGTACGACTTTAATCAGCCGACATATTAATTAAAAACTCTGAAAACGCTAATTTTCGCACTCATTTTTCCGAGTGTCAACAGTCTCACACACTGGAGATATAGTTCGACCGCCTCATCCTCGACCATGAGCGCATGCGCCATTCGGACCGAATTATTCTCAAAATAGGGTGGAAGGATGGGGACTTTCTTTCCCTCCAGCATATCCCTTTCCGGAGAAGCGAAGACTTTCACGTGACCTTTCACGTCGCAGCAAGTGATAACGCCCCTTTTGGACGAGTCTATGTGTTTTGGCAGAATTCCAGCTAGGGTTGCGTTTTAGACAGTCGAACTATAAAAATCAAGATCATATTCTAATGTTAAGAAAAGTACGCGATTGCATATGACGTCATACGCATACCTGAAGTGCCACAAATTTTTGTTTTCTGGTTTGGCAACAAAAATTGATTTACGAATTAGTTGCTGCTTGGAAGAATAAACCGATTTCATTCATATTAAAATGTTTTTTTATACATTTTCTTTTCAGATGAACACAGAACTTACAAAATTTTGCCTTTTTATTTGTATATTCGGACTTGCTTCTCAATATTTACATTTTGTGTTCTGTATTTTGATGAAATTTGTACTTCTTTGTTTTGTGTGTTGCTTTTCATTAATATAAATTGTTGACTTATATATTTAAAAGTGGTGTTTTAGTTACATACGTGCATAATGCTTTTTGTATCATGTAAATATCTGATTTGTTTTTATCGGACATCCTTTAATTTTGTATAAGACGCTACTCGTTTTGTCTGTATTTCCCATATTATAATAAGGAAATGTTGCGTGTATTATTTATTTATTTTAAAACAATTATCCAAAGCTTAAACTAATTTTCGTATTTTTTTCTTCTTTTGTTCTAGATGGGAATGCGTCTGCACGAAAAAACCTGAAACAGTGGTTCTTCTTTCCATGAGTAGTTTCCAGTAGTTAGAGTGAGTTTACCGAAAAGATGAAGAAACTAATGGGACATATTCTTCGTTTATAAGATACTCTGGACTCAGCCCAAGCTACGGAGAGCCGAGGGTGTACTGAGTTGTCGCATATCGTTCGTCTTGTGCTGCATTGTAGTAGCAATTTTTCCAGTACTCAAAGGGTACAGAGTAATAAAGCAAGCAGCCAACCCCCATCACCCCCTATTTGAGCCGAAACGACTCTCTAAGCCGCTCGGATGCACAATTATGAATACACGCGAATACAAATAGTTTTAAAAATTTACCCACAAAAATATGTTTCGTTTTATTTTATCAAATTAAGTTAATGCGTTATTTCCTGTATTAAGTGTTTTCCTCCATGCTCGTAGACTTTCAGGTAATGCATTATTAAATAAAACATATTGAAGTCAGTTATGCCTTGAGGTATTTAGGTTTTATTTTTTGCATATGTTGACGTATGTGTAGGTAATGACAGGATGAGAATTGTTGGCTTCGGTGGTTTTCTTTCGTTTTTTTATGGTAACAGCTCCTTGTACTTTTTATGTATTTTCTAAGTTTTAAAGTCTCACAGGCTGTAGTTTCTTCGCTACCAGTGGGGCACCAATGATGGTTGTTGTATTGCTTGGTATTCGAGTAATTGCTGCTTGGTGATTGGTTTAAATTCATGGATGAAAATTATCCTCGATGGTGTATTTGTCTTACGAAGAATTATATCTTAATATACTATGTTCTTAACCTTTAGGGTGATTTTTAAATTTTTTAGTATACATAAATTTATATTCAGTTATAATTTCCTAATCTGATATTATAGTAATAGAAAAAAGACTCTTGATGTAATTTCTCAAGAAACTTCCATTCAACAAGAAAGTACCGTTATTATAAAATAAGAAAGAATCAACCGTAGTTAATGATAATTTCAATAAGCGATTATGATTTGTTGCTTGTTACTTGTAAAGCACAATGATGCATTGAAAATTTATCAATTAATAAAATAATGAAATGAATAAATAAAATCATAAAAGAATCCTTAAATGATTTAATATTTAACAAATATTTGAGATTCAGATTTTGATATCAGATACTAAATAATAAAGTTTATTTAAACTTTATTGGTTGGTATTGTACTTTATCTTGTTGTATATATCAATATCTAACTTTTGTGTATATATTTTTCGATGCATCATAATATTAAAATGATATGCAAATTTTAATTCATTCTGCGTAAGTGTTTTAAAAAATTATTGGTAGATTTAATTTGTGTTTGTATTTATTTCATAATTATACGCTGTACGTAACCTTATTTATTTAGAATTTTCCTTAAAACATTCAAAATTCTTTGCATTAATTCAAAGACTTACATTTTAAAAACATTTTTTAATAATATCAGACATAGTATATTTATTAGACATTAGAAACATTTTCTATAAATTCCTTTAGTGTAAATATGAATGAACTGTTAAATGGAGTTTTTTATTATTATTTATGCTGAATTTAAATTAATTGTAAATAAGAACTAGATTTAATTCTAAATAAGAGCTATATTCTAATATAAATACTCATGTACAACGTATGTAATATTCTAAATAAGAACTATTAATTTTAAACAAGAACTATATTCTGCTCCCAAACTTTGCTGTCTTTAATAATTAATTTTAAGTATATTAAATCATTCTAATAATAAGATGTTATTTTAATGTAAAACTGCATATAAATATTTTACGTTTCAGTGTTATTTAATCAAATAACGGAGGACAAATAATAATTATCCCATAATATTTAATCAGGAAATTAAAAGTCGTCTGCAGAATGCTGAAGATTTAAGTTTTGCAAAACTGCGCCGTATTATTTTATTTTAATTAAAGAATAAATTCAAATGATGTTTCCTTCAATACAAAGAAGTCAGTATATCGAATAATGAATTGTACTTTAATATACAATTTTAAATATTAGACTGTTTGAAATATCATTTTATAATATTAAAGTTTCAAACTATTTTACCAAAAATATATTTATTTAAAAGAATGTAATTTTTAATGATAATACATTTTATTTTAACAATTTTTCACTATTAAAATTTGCATTTATATTTCGTATTATATGACAGTGTAACAATAACAAGATCGTTTTTGAAAAAGGCAGGAAATTTTTTAATAATTTAAATATTTAAGTAATTCTTATATTTTACTTGAACAACATATTGCTCATTATGACATATAAAAATACTGGATATTAAGAAATAATGTAACAAATTATTTTTTAAGAGTAACTGATTTAGGTAAATTTGATTTCTCATTTTAGAAGAGAATAAGATCTGTCTATAACTTTCAAATTTAGAATACTAAAAATTAGTTATGTAATTATTTTTCATAATCTGAGCTCACAAATCCTAAAGCCCTTATTTAATTTAAAATCAAAAAGCATAATTATATTTTTAATCAGAAGTCAGTTGTATTTTAAGACATATTTTAAACACAGTTTAAGTCATATTTTAAATCATAAACCAAGAACCAGTCAAGTTCAAATAAAATTATATACTGCAGATGGTAATCTTAAAAGGCTTCGGGTTCCTCTTTCCCCCATATATAAAGTTTCTTACATAGTTGAAAACATTATTACTTAAATCTTTCTTTAATGATATTTCTATTGCTGTCTCTTACTTTAAAATATTTATTGCTAATACTAGAGTAGAAAATATTTATTTAAGGAGCTGTATAAAAACTGTCGAAGAATAAATTTCGATGAAAAACTTCTATTTGGAAAATATTTTAATCTCGAAAATACTTCCATTATAAACATAGTAATATAATTATCAATAAATTTGACAGAACTCTATTGGTACAAAGTGTTACCATTAAAGATGTATTCACAAGTCATGCATACAGGTTTTTTAGTTGTAAGTTTAAGTAGCATTGAAAAGCTTCAGATTATTAAAAATGATAAATTTTTGGTCAAATAGTTGTTATTGCTTTAGTTAGTGTCCTTCTAAAAGTAATTTAAAAGAATTTTAACTGATTAAATAAGGAACCGCCTTTACAAGAGAGAAAGAATTTTGCAATTTTATTTTCTAGTACAATTCCCTAAATACAGAGAGTTTATGGTGAAACACTGGACATATGCTTAATCAAACTACATATAAATAACCAAATCAAACTAATAAAACTATATGCAATTAATGATATATAAAATCAACGTTTGAAAACATAATATAATATTTTTAAACATGTTATAAATTTAACGCAATGTAATATAATTAATATACAAAACTTGGATATTCAAAAGTCTTTTTTCTTTTATTATATTACAATGGAAAAACAAATTTGGGCATTTATGGAAGCTGAAAGAGAAAATTTCGCCAAGTGATATATCAAGCAATGTTTCACATCAATAATAATAGCAATAATTTTTGCAAAATAATTAGAAATGGTTTGCTCTGGATTTTAAACATATAAGAGGTTTGCCCACTAAACAATTGCTAGAAGGTTCGTTATTTTCATGAATTTAAATGCTTGTAAATAAAAGAAATTTCCCCACTTATGATAACTGACGATTTATGTGTAAGAAAACACAAAACTAATCGTCATAGATTAATTTTAACAGAAGCGGTTTCAGCGATTCAAACACGATCGCCTTCTTCAGCTGCAACTAAGAGAAAGACAAGTATCATTAACAGAAATTTCAAGAACATACTAAAAATATCCATTCCTTTTAAGTGTGGCTTGATATATGTTGAGCAAACAAAACGAGCTTTGGAGTTTCATATATTTAAACATGAATCTTATCAGTAAAAGTAAGTAAATCTTTTATAGCTAAGCACTGTTGGGCTACAAACCTTCATTCTGAGTCTGCCGAAAATCCCCCAAAACATTTCTTCAATTGGCGAATTGAATTTCCTCGAGGCTTCCTATATCCATAATGTAATATAATCTCTCTACATTGGTGCATGACGCAAATTCTAACCCCTTTTTCTCACCCATCTGCAAACAGATTATTTCTGTTTACACTTTCCTTTCCTATATTGGCAACATTTTCTTTGCTTCCTTCTTTTCTATTCCCTGTCTCCATTTTAGAGAACAGTGCGACTGTTTCTGTTTGGTTCTTGAAATTCCATCAATTTACCTTTCTGTTTTCGGAACTTTTCTTTGATTTAGTAGCTGCTGAAAAAGGCTACTGTGTATGAAGAGTTAGAAACGCTTCTTCTAAAATCAAATCTATATCAGAAAATGTTGTTTTCGTACATTAAGTTTCATTCCAGGTGTCATTTTTTCCCAACTGATCATGTATTTGAAAATAAATATTTTAATTATATAACCTTACACGACATTTGAATGGTGACTACATTAATAATTAAATGCATGTTATCCAATTTCTTGTTTACTTTAAAGTTCCTCAAATATGTATTCATTTTTCTTGAACATTTTTTTTACTAATAATTGCTTATCAGTTTCTCCATTTTAATGCCTTCTGTGTTATGACCCGTTTCTTTGTTATTGATACCAGCTTAAGTTTTCATATTAAGTGCCAAAAGAGAAGTTTTCTAAGTAAGGTAAAAATTCTCAAATGTTTATGAATCTCTAGGAGCGCTTGTTGTATAGGGAATTCAAATAGGAAGTTGTTATAGATATGCTTTACGTTGTTGCTCCATTGATGTTATTATTGTTCTTATATGCATGAAACTTCTAATGACGTCATTGTGTCTAAAATGCCATGTGTATATTAGAGTTACTTTCACATGAAAATATGACTTATCATTCCACTATTATGCTTCATAGTGGCTAAAGTGAATGTTCCATTATTTCAAAAAAATTGGCATAAGTGTATGAGACTTGCATTTACGTGAGATATCATTGATCGTACCACTATGAATGTCCTTACCATTTTGTTATCTTTACATGTACCACATGAAATAAATTCCAACGAATTGAAAAACCTTCGGCCCTTTCTCATGTAAATATTTCTGTAAATATGTGTACATAAAACTATTAACTACACTTGTCAAAGTTCACTTCTGAAGCGTTCAGTGTAACTTTCTCGATGTCTAGCTTAATGTCAAGGGACCATAATTGCCAGATGCCATGGGTGTTAGAGAAGACTATAACAAGAATTACATTAGTTTTAAAGGATAAAAACATGTCAGCACTTTCTCAAATTTTTGCACCACTTCTATGAAACGGTTATACAAGTTTGATGTTTTAAAGTTCAAAGTCCACTTCTCAGTGCAAAAATAGTGCAAATATTCTGAAACGTGTAAGAAGCGAGGAAGATAGTATAACTATAGTACAGATCCTGAAATGTTTCAGAATGCTTAGAATATTTAACAGATTGTAAGAATTATTTTAAGCAAGTTCTGATGTTTTTATGTGTCTGTGAGAATAACTAGAATGATAATTTTTCATGAAATTCAATGAAATATGTTTTGAAGTTAGTAAGTGTGGTGTGAATGTTTTACCTGTTCTGAAAAATTCGAATTATGAAATAAATTTTTGCATTTAAGAAATATTTTATCTGCTAAAAATGTAATAACGATATTGAATAATTACATGCTATTCAAACTCGTGAATGTGAACATCATTTGCAATGTAACTTTAATTTAATAAGATATGTGAATAAATAATTTCCTATATCAACTAAATATTTGATTAAAAGGAAAAGTGTTTTTTAATTTTACTATAATCTTATTATCTCTAATGTAAGATCATACTCCTTTTAAGATAGCCTTCTGTAAACGATATGAACCTTAAATGCACAATTTCGAACTGTTAGTTGACAAATTTGTTGTTAGTTGACAAATATATTTTGTCAAATTATGCCGAGAAAATGATCTTAAAATTCAAGCTGTATAATTATGTTTTCATTAGTTTCTGCTTGAAAGAACTATGTGCATTTAAGAAATACTCTGTCCTTAATTTTTTCCGTCAAAGGCAAATATAAAATTTCATTTTAATTAAATTTTTTTTAATATGAAAGAAGCTTCTTTCTTCTGTTTATGCTTATTTAATAGATTCGAGATGCGAAAATTCAAATTCGTTTAGGATTTGGGTTCGAATTTCAGAAAATTCAGATTTTTTTCCGGTGTTTAGACCATTTAATTATTCGTTTTATAGAATCATTAACTTATAAATCTTATTTACCTGAAAGAGAAACAACCCAATGTAAAATTTTAAATGAAACAAAAAATTTAACTCAAATTAGGGAAGGCTTCGAATAAAACTCTAACATTTTTCAGCTCGATCAGATATAAATCCCCCTTCTTCCGGATCAAAGGGGCTCACCAGCGGTCGAGCGGTAATGTGTTTGAGCGCTTGTTGTTCGACCCCATTTCGTATTCTGGCAGACGAGCTGGCTGTAGGCGTTTTTGTGGTTTTCCTCATGTGCAACGTTGATATGAGCCAGTTTCCCTTAAAACGTTCTCCACGAAAGTAACCTTCCCTTTAAGCAGATAGCCCACACGAGCTTTGCCGTAATCAACGCAACCAAACCACTCTTCAGGAGCAAAAGAATTTTGAAAAAGCAGCAACCATATTGATATCTAAATTAATGGGTTGAATAAAGAAGAAATGAATATAGCACATTCCTTCGAGCGAAATAGTAATGAAACGTGAAAAAGACTGTACAAGAGAAAACTGATCTTTGTTTCGTCACATTTTATTATTGCTTTCCTCCAGAGCTGAAATTATTTTTCTCTTTGGCCCACTTACTGGTTTCTCCATCAATGTGGTTGTCGTTTTTGCAAAAATATTTCAGACTTCTGATCACCATCAAAATTAGTCAAGTTTTATTCAAATCCAAGCCAGTCTAAGGTTGTGCATTTGCTATTTTAAGTACAAATCTCATTATTGTGAAATAACTTTACATGCAATATTTTTTTAAAGAGTTTCAAAAATTCAGACTCGATTTATATGCGAGATGTCTTTTACGGACTAGTATGATATTTATTTTTTTTAATTTTCGTTATCAGATATTTATTTTGTAATAGAAGAAATAGATCTATTCAAAGGAAATTTGATTATAATGTATATATTTACATCTGCTTTTCTCTTAGTAACTTGTACATTTTACCACTTCTGTTTTCTAGGTTACTAATATTTAAAATTTAAAATGAATATTCACCCTCTGTTGTTCACAAACATTTTGAGTAGTATATTTTGCATATTATATACCTAAATTCGATTTACATCAGCATAGAGTATATCTTGATGATTGATTTCAAGTTATAGCAGGTTTATTCATTGTATTATTTAAAAAAAATTAAGTTTAAAAAATTTTAATATTCTAAATTTTGTGTATTAATATATTCTCCTTTTATTGTTTTAAATTTCAGAAATTCTTTGATTACTTTTGCAGCATATCCAGATATAATTCAGAAACGTGAATCCTTTGATAATTATTTCTGCTGCTTCTTGACAAAATCCAATGAATTATCAACCATTATTAAGTAATATACGCATTTTGGTTTATTTTTACATTGATTTACTTTTATTTTAACTTTGTTTTCCAAGTTTTTTAATCAATTTCTTTATATACGATTTTAAATTTTTTTATACATTTTATATATTTTTATATTTAAAATCAAGATAAAATGTGACTGAATTTTAGATTCTCTACTTTGGTTTATAGTAATTCTATATATATATATATATATTATTTTTTTCATTGTATATCTTGAAATTGTGTAATAAGTTATAATAAGTGAAATATGATATTCATATGATATTCATGAAATAAGGATATTCATGTGGTTCTAAATAACGGATGCGTACACACTGAAATATAATTTATTATTTTCATTTTTATTTAAAATGCGCGAGAGAAAAGGAATTAAATGTTAATTAAAAATTCTAAATAAATCTAGAAATGAAGATTACCCTTCCCTAAAATATTTTGATGCGGAAGCAAGCATTTTAACATTTTATTCAAAATTTTATTGTAAAGTAGTATCTAATCTTTCATTAAGCTTCCTAGATCAAATGCCAGTGATATTTGACTATTCGAAACCTAAATTTATGGCATTTCGACATTTATTAATTGATCGTTTCCATTATAATTTACAATTAATCAAACATTAATGGGTATTTATGAGTTGATTCTACTCTGCTGGCAAAATTTTTTTAAAAAATCTGAGAAAAGAAGGAAAAATTTAGAATATAAAAGTTTCTTAATGTCTAATTAAATTACATTTATTACGTTTATTAAATGTAAGGCATTCTGCTAAAGGAGCTTTCTAATTTACAAATCATTTATTTCCCTTTTCTTAAGCTCTTAAAAATTGTATTGAAGGTATTCTTTACGTTGAACACTGTTATACGCTAATTTTGCGGTATTTCCACACTTATAATGTGGCTCAAACATCATTTAAAATGCATTCTAAGCTTTCTGGAAATGTATACTCAGAAAAATAATTTAAAAGGTTTGTTTTAAGATTAGATAAGGTATTTAATCATGTCTAGGCATATAACACATGCACCGACTCATATATGCTTTGTAAAGTCTGAAACTTAGTGCTATTAAATGAGCTTTTATTTTTACAAGATCAGAATATATCACACATAACAGGAAGAATTTCCAGAGCAGATAATGTTGCCACTAAATATAAGATTTCTAAAATAATAGCATAGATAAAATCTTGAGTTTCATGTTTTAGGAACAAAGTGTGAAAAATAAAGTTCATAATCTGAATTCAAAAAACAATTTTTAAACTTTAAAAAACAAATACTTATTAAAATGCATTAATTTGCAAATATGAAGTTAAATATTTAAATATCCTGAGATGAGTATAAAATAATCGTTTTCAAAGTTTCATACTCAAATCTTCTAAATTTATTTAAGTCATGTTTTACGATAAGTTTATCAGTGTTTGCGAAGGAAATGAAAGAGTAACTTTACAGTAAGCTCTGAAACTTAAAAATAAAACAGAAATTATAATGATATTCACGCATTAATCGCTACTACACTAATGAGAATAACAACACTAACATGAAAAAGTCTTTGCTAAATTGAAGATAAAAAAGACTTCATCTGAATTAAATTTCACGTGAAATTATTATGAATATAACATTATCATAAAGTCATTAAAATAACGCACTCTAATGTGAAATGTACGGCAGTTTTTGAAGACATTTCACACATTTATTTATAAATTAAAATTAATTTACTGCTAAATTAATTGCTTAGTTTGGTTTACTTGATTATGACAAGTCACACTAGGGCTATCTGCCTAAGGGAAGGGATGACTTCGTGAAGGACTTTAAGCAAAGCTGGCTCGTATACACGTTACACATGGCGGAAAACACGAAAACGCTCATGCAGCCAGCTCGTACGCCTACAATCGAATGCAGATGGGAACTACCAGTGTTTAGCGATTTTACCGCTCGGCCGCTGGTGGTTTTAAAAATTAATTGTAGAAAATTTTACATGTTAAGTTCTGTCCCTCAGATTGCTGCGTAAGTTAAGCAAAAATAAAGGAAAAACATCCCAGCTGAAAACCGTAAATTATATTTTAGTTAATTAAAATAATTTGTTGTTTTGTATTATATCATCTAAAGTATTCAATTTGAAGCTAAATTTGATAACAATATATGTTTTTATTTCGTTATAGCGGATATTTAATAGAGAGAAATGAACACTTAATTTGAAATTTTAATTTTTTAGTTTTTATATATTATTAATAATTAAGGTGTTATCATTTATAATAAATAATTCATTAATGTGCTAAAATTTATGATTACAAAAATGGGATTAAAACTAAAAGAAAATTTCACATCGTAATATAAAGAGTTAAATTACCTTCAAAAACCTTATGTAATATCTAATGATTTGTTATCTAATATTTCATTCAGAATTTGAAAGAAAAAACTAGCACTATTTGCGTAACCAATACAATAAGAAAGTGAATCATATTGTTGCCTGCGTACGGGTTCGTTATATATTGAATGCACAAGTCCTAAAAAGTTAACAAAAATTTATTCTTTCCACAATAAATTAAAATGCTGAAATATTTCTTCACAGATATTCTCACAATATCACAATATCTCAAACGATTAGCAAAAACTCAGTTCAAAGCAAATAAAATAATTCTATCTCACAGCGAAATCGCTACAATCAATACAGCATTAAGTAAACAAACAGCAGTTCGCTTTTTACAGCTACAACAACAACTGAGATGAGGTGTTTCAACTCGGCTTTTATAAGCTTTTTAATTATCAGTAGAACAATCACGATTTTTCCAGATTTTTATGGATGGCAACAGAAATTACGAGATATTTATTTATTAAGCATTAAATGCACGCGCTCTTTTATTTTTATTGTTATTTTTTTTCGACTCTTCAAAAATCGTCTGCGTTGCACAGGGAAATAAAAAGGAATTTTAATTACAATTCTAAATAAATAGGCAAATAAATGTGAAATTAGTAACAATATCTATAACTACACATTTCTTTGTAGCTCAAATATTTCATTGAATGTTTATAAGTTCCTTTTCGGATAAATATAATTATCTAGATGCTGAAATTCCTTTTTCTTCTATAACGCATCAAGAGTAAATCAAATCTAACTTCGAATGTTCTTGAAAATATATAGAAGACTGGACTATCCCCACTCTCTCAGTATACAGATATTAAGTGAAAAAATATATAGATTCGTATATAGAGAGAACAGGTAAACATTTCTGTAAGGAACAATATAAATACACACATAAAATATGCTCACATACAGATACACTATTTTGGTTGAATATTGAAGTTATTTAAACTGATCCTTTTTCTGAAATCTGAATTCTTTAAACTTTTACCAAATTATGTATGCACGGAAAGGTATAAAATATATAAAATCTATAGATTTTGATTAGAAAATGGTGTTGCTTAAAGATTCTCAATCAACCGTTCACAGATTAAATGAAATTGGTTTTAATTTTATTGGTTACTCATTTTTGTGCAATGTAGTATTGTGTTAATCGAATGAATGGGACTGTATATATTCATTATGGAAACGAGACTAGAGAATGTTGATGTTTTCTTAATCCTTTTTGAAATAATCTGGGCCGTGAAAACATTCACACGTGTGGCCCTCTGTTTGACATGTAATATGTACATAATATAATAAATATTCTGTTCTGCAACTAGTTTTGTATCTTCATTGTATTCCAAATTTGACACCGACAATATTTATTTGATAGAACACTTTTATTAGAAATTAAACAGGCACTGATGTTATTCAACAAAAATTTTAAACATTCAGCAATAGAGGTTCCAATCAATAAGGAAAGTAAGACGTTTCACACAACGAAAAACATTAATATTTTCATTTTAAATAACATAAATATTTTCCAAGTAAACTTATTGCATACTTAACATATTTCGTTTATAGGAACTGTTAATTATTATTCTTATGTAAAAATAAAAATTTAATTTTTCAATGTCAATAATATATTTTTGGAAAGAAATCTTAAATTGCCTTGAAACAATAAATTTCTGATACATGATCAGTCAATAATAGAAGCATTTAGGTAATTGTTATTATTGGAAATCCAAATCGTAAATCATGCCAGATCAATGTTTAATAGCAACTGACAGAAATGGTTAATACAGAAACTTTAAGAGACATTTTGTTGCTAGATCAACATAGTTTGAATGTGGAAAATCGTATCTTTTTTTTTGTGAGTATATAACAATCAGCTTCAGAACCAATAATACTCATACAATTTTTAGATTATTCCTTTGATATTTTTAATCCAGTTTTGTTTTGTGACTGTAGAAATGCACTCCGATTGATTAACTGAAACTGTACTTGAATAATCTAACGAATTAAAATAGCATTTGCAGTCTTCTCGGCGAAAATGTTTTTAAAAGATACTTACTTGCTTCTATGCACTCGTTTAATCTGTCTGATTTTCATGTGCTTTATGGAAAGCTGACTCCTTTTTTAATGGTTTTAAAATCCAATGGCTGAATTATCAATTAAACACTATATCAATAGTCCAAAGGGGCTTTGTCCCTGAAGGACTATTGTTTTCGTTTTGCGTCGGAAACATTAAATGTCGGTTCACTTTTCAAACTGTTGCCACCAAATATTGCAACCCTGTATTATATATAAAGAAATTAAATAATGAAGAATGTGCATAAATGTATGTATGTTTCTCGCATTGTGATAAAACGACGGTACATAGAGCCATTGAATTTTGAATGACGTAATCCTGCTGCGAATATGGGCATCTGGAAGACCAAATTTGAAATTTGGAATTTGTTTTATTATCGATTTCATATTTTGTAAAACTTTAACGAATTTTTGATTAACAAACGCAAGGATTTCAAAGCGAGAAATGGCAACGTTGTACAGAAAAAACATTTTTATCTCCTACGCGTGAAACTGTGTATAGAAAGTTTTAAAGATATGCTCAGTTTAAACTTATTTTGCGATATTGTTCTTTAACTGAATGTTATGGTTTAAGTGCGAAGAGCATGCTATTTAATAAATAAAGGTAACACGCAAAATGTTAAAAAGACGCTTCTTTGGACGTAATTTAAAATCTGAAACCTTTCAGGTTTTATTTATATATGTATATATTTATAATTATTTTCAAAAGTAAGATTCGAAAAAAATTACTAAGCCTTACATAACCTTTTACTAATTCTTTAACAGTTCACATCAGCAGCCCAACTGAATAGAATATGCAGTTATTAGTAAAAAAATCCATAATGAAAAATATAATTTCTGTACTCCAACTACATATTCAACCAACAGTGACAGATCTATGAAACCATCCATAATAAAACATATGTTTGAATTTCTATAACATAGACTTACTTGAAACCTTCTCTGATAAAATAGGTTCAGATTTACTTTAACAACTAATGCAACTCAACAATACCAAACATTAAATATATTACATTATTTTCAATAGCACTGTTATTTTGTATCTTAAGCTGGTATTTATAAAATTAACAGAGTTTGCATATTTTGGAGAATTTCTCGAAATGTATTGATCGAAAGGTACAAATTATGCTTTCAAACAGTACAGAACAGTGCAGTAAACTGTACACTAGAGAGAAGGGGCTTCCAGACTTGGCTTATTACCTGCTTTGCTCATTATAACGCCTAATCCCTAAAGGCGATTCAATGAGGCATAATCCTCCGATCAACCTAGCGGGTATAAAACCTAACTTGGTATAATGCCTAATCCCTAAAGGCGATTTAAGGAGGCATAACCCTCCGATCAACGCAGGGAGTATAATGCCTAACCCCTAAAGGCGATTCTAGGAGGCATAACTCTCCGATCAACCTATGGTCTATAACTCTGTATAATGCCTAAACCCTAAAGGCGATCCAAGGAGACATAACTCTCCGATCAACCCAGGGGTTATAGTGTCTAACCCCTAAGGGCAATTCAAGAATGCATAACACTCCGATCAACACAGGAGGACCTTAAAATCTGGGAATAAGAACACAAGTCACTGACGTAATTGCCAACAAAGACAACGTATAACAACGTGGTCTGTCCCCCAGTGTTGAACAAAGGTAGTCAAACCAAGAACAACGTTCGGTATCAAATCATGTAATGTACTCGCAACTAAAGGGCAGAAAAAGACGGTACCAGTACAGTACTTGCCGAACCTGAGCCTACCACCGAATAAATGATGCTTCTAGTCACTACTGAAGACTGATTATTTACACCAGAATTCGAGTCTGTCCAGGTACAGGTCCTACTTGGAACGCTGGGATTTTTCCCTAATCGACTCACAAGGTGATATCCTTTCAATAAAAAAATGTAAATATTTAGTGGCGAATACGCAGGCGTGCATACGCATGTGATGGTAGTACTTAGGGTAAAAGCCTTAAATAGTACACTTCGCATTTCCCATGCTTCGTCCGCTTGCATTTCTTGTCTAATTTCATGGCGTATTTTTGCAACATTTGGTGAAATACCAAATATTTTAAATGAGTAACGATCAAAACTTGAATGATGCAATGAGGTGGAGAATAGAAAGAGGGTAATCTCAAATGCAGATTACTAGATTATAACTACAACGTCATATGCAACTTATCGGAACAGTTTAACCGGATCTGCAAAAAGAAAGTCTGGGCAAATTCATCCAGAGGACACGAAGGCTAATGGGAAGCGATTTTTGTCAATTTTAGACAAAATGCAGCAGCTTTTCAATTCTTTTGTGACTTTCACGCGGTTTCAACAAGCCAATTTTCAGGGGTTAATATTTCCAGAAAGGCAACATGAGAGAGCTCTGTTTGCGTCCAGTTCACGTCTCGCGCAGAAGAGAGCCGTTTAGTACACAGAGAATATCCACTGGCAATCTAAATTCACATTGTGCAAAGAATACGACATCGAAACAAACATCCACGGAGAACGATTCTGACAGGTGAATTCCTAACTAGCTTAACCACTGATTCTGGACACGCTTTTAACTGGAAAGAACCAAGAACCGGTTACATCTTCCCAAACAGGTGAAAAAGCCACTAGTTTGTGAGCAGGAGTTTGATGGTTTGGGAAGGAAACATTAGCAAATGCTCTTTGACTATTGCGAGGTACAGTTTGAGATCTTTCAGTCATATGTTCGCCCTATCAGAAAGCATTTGGTTATAATTTCAATGTTTTGGATATCAATGCTCATTCACGTACGGCTTAGATGGATTTCTGGAATGCGAGGATACTAACCATACTGATTTAAGAGCCAGATCTGAACTCTATGAAAGATGCCTGGGACGCTCTTGGAAGAACAACTGCATATATCTCCCCCTCTTCCAGGACCTTCTGGATTAAGAAATAGCGTTGCTACAAGAGTGGATCCCTTTGCGCACAGATTCATAAACTGTGTCATTTCCAGTATTGAAACATGTTACAACAGCTGCATGAGTGTTAGAAAGAACCATATCTTCTATTAAAGTCCTTTATTGTTGGAGCGTATACGGTATTTTCTCTCTCTTTACGCTTGTGTTCGTGGTGCAAGAGGTAGCATGTCCGAGGTGTAATTCAGAGGCCCTTGGTTCGAATCCTGAAGAGGTTATTGTGGATTTCTTCGATTACCGTGCTTCGAAAAATTCCAAAACAGACTCTACAAATGGCCTGTGAACTAAAAGGAAATGGATGGTAATTTGTCACCAATATAATTTGGCGACTGGGTCCCCTCAGCCTGTCTGTTTTCAAGCGGGAAGAATGTAAGGTATTTTCTCCCTCCGTTCCGCTTACCTGCATAGTGTAACTGAATAGCAGGTCCATCGCGTAATTGGAAACTCTGGAGTTCGAATGTCAGCAAGGGCATTTGTACATGTTCCACGTCAACAACAAAACAACGGGGGAAAAAACTTATGAATGTGCAAGCTTTCAGGCTCTATTTTAGACCATCCTGCGTCGATGAGATTTATGTATGGTCATGGCTATGTATCGAGACTACTGTAGGATATATGTTTTGTGTTATATCAACCGAGGTCCATACCAAATTTTTTGTCCCTCAGATAAACGACCTTGATAAATGTCTTATCTGGTCAGATAAACGAGCAAATTTGAAAGTTCCGTTAAATTTGAACAGCAGTACAGATTTGCTTTAAAATTGCTCGTGAAGTATTTTACCCTATTCTTCGTTCCCTTTTCCCCGCCCATGTACCTTCCTACTTTCTTCTTCCATCATCTGTTGCTTTGATAATGTATGATGATTTCATTAATAATGCTATATTAGTATTAATAATGCTATCTTAGTATAACCTTGTAATATTTTGGTCCTATATAATTTTAAGATAAATTAAATACAAGTTACAATCAGTGTCTTAAAAAAGCTTACAATTAGTGCCTATCCCCTTTTCTATCAGCTAGAAAACTTTCTTCATGAACTATACTTTTTTATTTTAATTTTAAATTTGTCATCCTTAATGATAATTTCCAACATTGTATATTTAATAAACTAAAAAAGACTAAAAAGGTTGCTTAATTTGATGTAGAGATATTAGAGCTTTTGTGAAACAGGAGACATGAAAAATGAGCAATGCCCTCTCCGGAACTCGAACCCTGATCTCTCGAATACTTGCCGAGTGTGCTACCGTTACACCACGAAAGCATGCTGGAAGGAGGGAGAAAAGATCCCATAACAGATCTATTTTTTCTTTAATTATCAGAAAGCCATGCGGCAACGAATCATGATGTCTTTAAGTGATGCCTCTATTTGCTTAATAGTACGACCGGCCTTCGGTGGTGTTTATGCTTTTTGGACGTTGAGGTAAAATACAAATAATTTCCAAAACTTCATTAAAAATTAAATGATTTATTTACTTATATATGCTGTTGTTATATTATATTCTACTACCCTTTATCCGTACATTACAGCTTCAGAAAAATGACTCTTGCTAAATAAAAAAGTACTTTACAAATTCGTGGAAGTCAGCGAGATTCATTAGAAGTCTGGGAATTGGAAAATGCACTGAGACTATTACTTGAACGTTAATATCGGTTTTCTCTCTGTTGCCCTTAGGTAACAGTTAGTAGTAACTAAAGTAAAACAAGGAAGTCTCTGAGGGAAAATAAATCTTTTCCTAATCAGAAAGTTTCAGAGAAAGATGGAGTTTTTATAAAGATATTGTTAGAGTAATTGGTATAGGAATCTTTTATATTGCGAGTACAGCAATGTTACGTACACATCAAATAAGAATATGGGGCAAAAATGGAAATGTGTATGACACACTTGACGCGGAAAGTAGGAAAGGTATATTAAATATGAGGTAAGCGCGCATTATGTACCATCAATTTGATGGATGCAAATACATTAATTCTTTATTAATGGCGTAATTCTTCTAAATTATGAGCATATCACCAGGCACATGCGGCTATAATGTATTAATTGTACATTGGGTTCAAAAATTAAAAAGTGAGGTTATAAGGAAGGAAAAAGTATGCTATAGTTTCAGAAATGATTCGCATGAGTGGAAAATTGAGACGCAGTTAATGTTTTACACGAATTCTACAAATTGTTAAAAAAAGAAGCTGCTCATGGTTTGTCGCTTGCTTATTAGCGACAAACCATGAGATGAGCAGAAGATATTTTACTGCGCAAGCAACAATGTTTTTTTTGCTACGCATGTGAGCAGACAAAAGAATAAAATTTTACCACTTCAGAGCTGCACATGAGTTACAGAAAAGAATTTGGTAGAATAGTATTTGAACTGATAAAGCTATATCGAATTAAAACAAAAACAATAAGTCACTTGACAAAAAATTACGTTCCTCATCCGTAATTCAACCAAAATGACTGATTTAGGAAGATTTACCAGTTTACTAAGTTCTTTCTTGAAATTATACCACGAATACCCATGAAAATTAACAGAATGCACATTGATTGAGATAACTAGATAAGACGAAGAACGGAACATTGTTTTTTCTTTTGACGCTTTTGTTTTTTCTTTTGAATCTTTAGCAAACATTAACATCATAATGCTACGTTCTCCTAAGTGCGCATGTCGGGGTGAGTGGACACGAAACTGCTGACAAATTAGCCTCGAAAGCAACATCAGAAAATATTCATAACCCCCAACCGCTGGTTCGGCCATGCTCATACTTGGAAAAGAAACTAAAATGCAACGCACAAATTAAATGGCAAACAGAGTGGGATGAATATAAACATAACCGTCGCATTTACTACTACTTCACACAAGCAGACGACAAATGCAACATCACTTTCACGAATTATTAAGATTTATTACAGTACACGGTCCCTTTGCCGAATATTTCAATAGACACGGCTTCAGCAACAACGATCTTTGTGTCTGTGGAGAAATTGCTACCCCAGACCATTATCTTACCGTCTGCCCAACCTACCAAAAAACATCACTTGAATATCACCAGTAACAATACAAAAACCTTCGGCAATTTATGGTAAAACAACGTCGTAGCAAAGATCGTCTAGATTATTGACAAGCTTGCAAAACTCGGAGCTAACCCATACCTCCTTATATAAATATATTTTATTTTATTTTACTTTTTTTTTTAAAAATTTTACTAAGCCAACATTTTTTCGGGTAGGGGGTTAATAGGAAGAATGCCTACTGTAAGAATTTGATACTGTTTTTCTTGGAAAAGTCAGTTATACCTGGAAAAATCCCTTTATTTCTAGAAATTTAACTCTTTGTACTACTGCACTGGTTAAATAAATTAAGAGAATTTTCATATTTGATCTACGATCTCCAGAACTACTGAACAGATTTTAATAAAATTCGGTGTGAACATAGGTTGATATAATAAACATTCAACAAAATAAACATTCAACAGTTATAATAGACACACATGTCCGTGCGTAACACTCATGGGAGTCTGAAGGTCTGAAACAGTTGTTGGAGAAGACACAAAAGAAATGGGTTAATAGGGAGTATGATCCCCTCTTACAGCCATGCAGTCCTCGCAGCGTGATGTCATACTGGAAATAAGGCAGTTTATTAGCACCTGTGGCAAGTGGTCCCACTCATTCAGCAACGCTGTTTTCAGTTCCTGGATGGTTCTTGGAGAGGGCTTGCGAGTTGCAATTGTCCTCTCCCAGAGCGTCCCACATATGCTCTATAGGGTTGAAGTCTGGACACCTGGCTGGCCAATCCGTCCGGCGAATATCCTCACTCTTGAGAAATTCGTCGACCAGAAGATCTCTATGGGGCCTCGCGTTATCGTCCTGTAAGATGAACTCGGGACCCACTGCACCCCGGAAAAGGCAAAAATAGGGCTCCAAGACCTCATCCCTATACCTCACACCAGTCACAGAGACTCTGTCAAAGACGTGGAGAGAAGTACGGCCATTCAACATGATGTCTGCCCAGACCATTACACCACCACCGCCATAATTGTTAATTTCGCAGATATTGGAGGGTAGGTAGAGGGTTCTTGGCTCTCTTCACATGAAAGTACGGCGAGAATCGGTGTTTAAGCTAAAACGGGACTCGTCGGTGAATAGAACGATCACCCATCGCTCCATACTCCAATCACTATGATACCTGCTAATCGGACCATGCTAATAGGACTCTCCTGTCCGTAGACCTGAGCGGGACGGAAACAGCCAGTCTTCTGGCAAACAACCCTCTCTCATTCAGTCTTTTGGAAACAGTCATCCTTGTTACACGGGTTTTTGTGGCTGCATGCAGGTTCAGAGAGAGCTGAGAAGCTGTAGCCCCTCTGTTACGCCTCGCTAAAAAGGACAAAAACGATCTTCTCTGGCCGTCGTAGCTCTTGGACGACTTTGTCCGGGCTTTCTCTCGATGGATCCAGTATCCTGGAACTATTTCTATAGGTTACACATGACGCTGGGCGTTAAATTAAACTCTCTGCATATATGGACTTGCGATTGGCCTGCCTCTAGCCTCCTCGAAATTCGCCACCTCATTTCATCATCTAAATTTTGGTGGTTACTCATTTTTGCTGTTCTGATGTGAATTTGAACGATTGCTGCAAGATAACACCAAGAAATTCGCCGAGGTGTGCTAGTGAACACAATTCGTCTTACCCTCCACATGCTTACAAAGCCTGTTTTACTGCTGGCTCCGCCTACACACACGTGTGCGCTTACGTATTTACCGTACAAGAGTTGCATTTTTATCTAGAAGCATATTTTTTTCCTTCAGTTCAGTTCTTTTCATGCAATTCCATAAAATATGCAAATTCTCTTAATTTATTTCACCAGTGTATATTTGGATATCGCGCAATATATATTTGTAAATTTCTGTAAAAGGTATTGTCTTTATAAAGTGCATTTGTAATGTGTACTATAGTAAGTGTATTTTCTCTTGTAAAGTAATTTGAGCATCTGGAATAATGTAATAATTATGTAAAAGTTGTAATTATGTCCTGATCAGCAACGGCTAGTTGATCTCCTAATGTTAGTTTTGCGGGGATGCGAGACAGTACCACCTGATCTCTTGGTAGAATGGTAGTGTTTCCGTTACCTGTCAACTGTCTTCTGCAAGCTTATTCACTATTCCTTTCAAATATACCTTTTCTTCAATAGATGTTTTGCATATCTATGTTTTATTATATTTTGTTTTATTTATTAGCTTTGTATTTTTAATATTTTAAACCCGTAGAATTTTCTTGTCTCAAACCTCTAAAATTTGATAGCACATTTAGAATGATAACTTCGTCTTTTAACATTTTCCGTCGTCATAAAGAGTATCTTTATGACAAAAGAACAGGGGAGTATTAGATATACCTACATATAACAAACGCTTCAATTCCAAATTTAAGGAAACGTTTTTAACAAAGATTTTGGTTGCAGAAACAGAAAGAATTTCTTTTAATTATCGAATGTGTCATCAACTGTATGTAAGTTTCGTAAGCATATATCAATGTAAAGGTGTAGTCATTCCTTCTGTAATGATAACAAGCTTGCACGAATACCGGAAATTTTTGTTATCAAGCCCTGCAGCCACACGTTTCTCAGTGAAACTCTTGACCCTCCTTTCATGTGAGATTGATAATCTCTCATGTCCAGAAAGAGAACCAAATATTTAGATAAAAAATTATAATTAAAAAAAAATTCTTTTAAAGTTATTTTTGGGTGAATGTCCTGAAGAAATATCTTTGAAATTGTTTTCAGCGCATAGACTAAGATTATGTTTCCTTTTTTTATTTCCAGTTTATCATTATAATTCTCAAAAATAGACAATATTACCCCAATCAAAATGAAGGTTTTTAAATTACTTTCACATTTGGAATTTTATACACAGATATATTTGTAAATACGTTAAAAACTGGTAATAATTAACTACAATGTTTTTGAAAATCTAGATAAATCTTAGCTCTATTTTGTTTTATTTTTGACCAAAGGGAAGAAATGTCCAGAAACGTTTAACAAGCACTGGTTTACTTATTTAGTGATTAAATTATTAAATATTTCAACGCATTTCCTTTGCTTTTAAGCGTCGTAAAATATTTTCCGATCTGTATTTCGAATTCTGAAAAATAATTTTCGAGCGATGCAAATATTTAGTTGCTTTCACGCCATTTTTACCCCATGCCACCTTTTCTGCAGTGTTCTTAATCGACCATGTTTAGGTCAGTTAACTTATAAGGTATTTCTTCCATTTTTTTCTCATGTCTCCGTTGTGTAGTAGTCAGCACGCTAGGCGCGTATTCCAGAGGTCCGTAGTTCGAGTCCCGGCGAAGTTGTTGCTCATTTTTTATCACTCCTGCTTCCGAAATAACCTAATGTCTGCATAGTGTCGCCTGAACGACAAAAAGGTAGAGGAGGATTATTCTCCACCACCGGGATTTGGCGATTGGGTACTCTGATCCCCAGTCGCCCTTTAAAAGGGGGAGTATATAAGGTCCTCTCCCACCTTCTCCCATCATCTCCCACCTTCTTTGCATGCCTTCGTGGTGTAGTGGCCAGCACGCTCGAAGCGTATTCGAGAGGTCCGTGATTCGAGTTCCGGGGAGAGCATGGCTCATTTTTAATATCTCCTGCTTTGAAATAACCTAATGTCTCTATAAACTGATTTTTAAAATAATTTCCATTAGTATCAAAAAAATTATATTTTAAAATTTAGAACTCATTTTTGTTTAAATAAATAGATTTAAAAGTAACGAAATTATTTGTTTCAAAGAACCAATAAAAGAGTTATAATTTCAGATTCTAAGCAGCTTTCACATATGAGAACAAATCATAAAGTCATTAGCTTTGTATAAATATTACGCATAATTTATGCATAAGAATAAAATGTTAAGAGTGTCAAACAATGCTGGAGCAAACATCATTAAAATTTTGAGTTTATTCCTATCGTTACACTAATACGCTGCCGAAAGAATTTGAATACATATCAATGCATATTTCGACGTTAGAAAAGTGTTTTGGGTGACAAATCCAGTTTTTCCAATTGAGGAAGAATCCCATTAACATTTATGACATCGATTACAGTGTTCACAGATTTCTAAATATCCTATGTCAACATTATGGAATCTTCCGCAATTATGTATATCCATATGGTTGCATCGTTGATTTTTCTAATCACTGGGACTTCAAAGCCATATTTTCCCTTGGTTTTCGAGCAGTATTTGAACCAGCACAAGGTCCCTTTAAAAGCGCATCAGTGTTCCCATGCGAATTTCGTTTATGATGCCAAATTTCCATGTCATATTCCTGTAGTATTCCCGAATATTCGTCTAGCTACTTAACCTTCCAGTTTTTTAAAACTTAATAGCCAATTTTAGGAGGCGGAGTTCTGGAGGAAATGTTCCATTTCTTTTAACTGCGCTTTTCTGTTGATACGTTTATTTCTTTTCGGCTTTGAGAGGATTTTATTAAAATATGCAATAAAATGCGCCTGATAATCAATATCTTGTGGAAAAACAGCTTCAATTTCTTCATTGCAGGCGAATGTATAGAGAATAATGCCATATTCAGGTAGAGGATAAGCAAATACATTGGTCTATTTAAAGCATCCTTCAAAAATTTGAGTTAAAGGTTCTACACATATTTAAACCTCAGAAACTAGTCCTGCAAATTTACGAATATTACGCAGATTCTTGTTGCTTTAAATCCTCCATCATATTTCAAAGATTTAAATATTTCTTTTCACTCATCGGTCCATGAAATGCTCGTTTTGCTTTTGTTAAGCAATGCAAAAAACGTACAACTTCAGAAAGAGCGTTAAACAAATATTGGGTAGTAAGTCCAGAAACCAAAAAGCTTCCTAATTGATAAGAGCGACACCAATCGCCAACAGCTGTGGCTTTCTCAAGATCTGTGCCTACACAGTCAGCCAAGATAATATGAACAAGATAGCCCATTTTCTTGAGAAATAATTCACATTTCGTAGGAATGAGATTTAAAGTTATCTTTCCCGAGCTTCTGTAGTCTGCTTCTTACATTCTTTAAATGTTCTGCAAAAGTGCCTACTACTAAAACAATATCGTTGAGGTACATAAAGCATGTTTCACATCGTAGACTTTTCAAAACTGTCTTTGTTAAGCGTTCAGATGCCGCTGGAATGTGACATAATCCAAGAGACATTACTTTACAGAGCTATGAACCGGTAGTAAATACAGTCGTTTGTCGACCTTTAGGATCGATTGCCACTTGCTAGTAACATCTGTGTAGGTACAGGGGGCAAAAGCACTTATTTCCTGCTAGCATATTTAAGGTGCCGTCAGTTCTGGGCAGAAGATAGCTGTCTTTCTTTGTAATGTCATTTAGACATACGTAGTCGACACAAAAACGCGTAGAACCGTCTTTCTTCCTAAGTAAGACAACAGGTGATGCCCAAGGACTAGAAGATAGCTGTGAAATAAAAAAAATTAAATTAGATAGTCCGATACATAACCATAAATTTTTGATTTCAGAGATCTTGTTCTGGAACATTCTCAACATAAAATGATTGCTACCAATTTCCCCACTTAATCATAAAATGTCATTCAAAATGCATTGTGAAATGCTGCATTTATAATTTAATGGAATGTTTAGTATTGTCGCTTTGGGTACATTCGTTAAAACCTTTCAAATAACACTTTTCGCATGAATTTTAACTTACTTCGTTCATCTAGGAACATAGACTATAAGGTATTTCTCCCGCCTTCGTGGTGTAGTTGTCAGCACGCTCGACGCGTAACCGAGAGGTCCGTGCCTCGCTTCCCGGCGAAGGCGTTGCTCCTTTTTCACCTTTCCTGCTTCGAAATAACCTAATGTCTCTACAAGACATTGAAATGAATTTCTGAATAACGTTTACGTCACAATTCTTTACTTTTGTAGACAGTTTAGTCAAAATTTCATTATGTAAAACGATATTTGCGTCAATATTGCGATATTTAGAATCAATGATTAAAAAATCTGATGTGTACACCACATGACTTACTTGGACGGAATATTAAATTATACGCATTTTGCATTTCATTTAAACTTATTGGATTCAATTTAATCTACTTCGTCGATATCGCATAAACCGCAATAGAATAAATGCACTCTTTAAAATTCACTATATTTGTTTACCATAGCGACACTCTGGTACTAGGTTCAATTAACAGCGCTACATCTCATTCAGTTTATAACACAGAATGCTAAAAAATTATGTATATCATCTGAAGAATTATCTAATCATTGCCACATGTTCTATCCAAATAGTATGATAAATCTAAAACGATGTATAAAAGAAAAACAAACAA
>KK115102.1:572217-586827 GCA_000611955.2 Stegodyphus mimosarum | reverse complement strand
AGTGTTTCACAGACGATTCAGTATTTCGCATATAATTAATTCAGTTCTCACTTCGCGACAAGGCAAAAATACATAAAAACTCAAAATATCTGTATGAAAAGTATCTTTATTAAAATATCTACTCAAAATATCTGTATTAAAAAGTAAATCTTAAACACTTATTTCCTCGAATAAATTCCAGAATTGATTAAGCATGATTTAATTCGCAATAATAAAAGAAGGCATTATCTGTGTTGTAGCGAAGCTTAGTTTCTCTAGATTGGCAACAATTCCACTGTTCTGCTAAGTTTCAAATGTAAACAAATATGGCTGTTATGTCCCAAAATAAAAATAATAAAAATTTTTTAATTGTTGATAATTCTGCAATTATAACATGCAGGTTAACTAAAGGCATAAAAGCTTTAACTGGAAGATAAGAACATCATAATTTAATCATTTTTAAAGCAAAAAAATGCATAATTTACAAACATATATAACTAAAGAAACTGAGCTCACTGAGCCAAGTAACAGAGTGTATATATTTATATACTTTTTGTGGGGCCGATTGCAATCAAAATAGGAGATACACATTTACATGCTATAGCAGTCCTATATACAAAATTTCAAAGTTCTGAGTTTACTCCTTTTTGAGTTATACGTATACACATACGTACGTATGTACGTACAGACGCTACGAAATTTTTTTGGGGAAAAAGAGTCCTTTATTCTGTTCTTACGTTCAGATATCACGCAAAAACTTCGTTAAAGGGCATTGGATAGCGGTCAAAATGGATATTTTCGTTGAAATATGATACCCGAAATTTTTCGCAATTACAATACTTCCTTCGTACAAAGTAAAAAGTAGTTAAAAATCTTTAAGGGCTGGGTTTTTGATCTCAGAAATTCAACGTTAGTTTCAGCTAGCACTTTGGTTAAGCTGGCTTCAGGTTTTTAAGTGAAATGGGCACTTTATTTATTTCCAAAAGAAAGAAAAACGCAGAAAAAGTTTTTATAATTTCAAAACACTGAAACACTTTTTAAGCGAACTTAATACGCTTAGCATTCGTGATAGATTTTACCAAGCCCGTTATCCAATTGGGGAAAAAATACTATATATGAGGAGAAAGTGCGAGAAGAGCAGATGTGGGAGAAAAATGTAATTTGTTTTCCTCTAATGAACCAGTCAATTTATGGATCATTGTGCCGGCTTTTTGCAGTTAGTCCCCTTTATTATTCAATGCACTTTCCCATTTAATTCGCTCTATATTTATGTATTTTTACCGAGCATCCATATACATTAAGGCATACCACGCGATACATGGTACCGTATAGGGGAAGCATTTAGATTATGATTCTAGTGTCTTCGTAAGTTGTGAATTACTCGACAAGTTTGTCCCAAAATTTAATTGGAACATCAAGTTAAGAGTAAATAACAGTTTTTCTTGCGGTGTGGTAATGGGGCTTTTGCTTTTTATTGCTGTTGCCTTTATTTTTTGTTTCCTCGATGGTTTTCTTGCTTTTGCTAAACGCCAGTTTGTGCATTTTGTTTTGTTTTGACGTTATTTATTCTGTGTCTGTTCGATGGTATTTATTTTTAGACCAACCTATTTCGATGCTAATGGCATCGTTGAAAGCTTCGAGCAAATGGAGCAGGCGATAAATTTATTAGTTCTCCTTTCGTATGTCAGGAAAATAGATGTTCTGTTTGCTTTTGAAGTAATATATGACAGCGTTTTCTTGATGTCTAAGATAACGGTTTGCAAATTGTTAGTTGTACTATTGCTAGATCTAGATACCTTTGTTTTTTTTCACAATGCGAGAACACATACAAGTACATACATCATGCAGATTCTTCATTATTTAATATCTTTAAATATAATGCAAAACTCTAATATTTGGAGGCAACAGTTTGAAAAGTTAAACGCTGTTTTATAGTGGACGAGGCAAAAAAAAAAAAAAAAAAAAAGGAGCAGAATTTTGTTGTATATTTCTAACCCATTTTACCACAATAACTTGCCTACAATTTGTAAATTACAACAAAGCATTTCAGACTTTGAGTTATGATACAGGTAAATCTACCTATCGAACTTATATAACCCGACTCTCAATTTAAATTTACAAGCTGGAGGATGCAATATGAATCGAAATTCGTAACTAAAATACAATAAAACAATTAAACAGTAAATATACAAGTAATTTACACAAACATGGAAAAGAACAAGCACAGAACAAATGCAGTTAGCACGCACTAAATGCAAAACCCATTTATGTATATTTATAACAACAGAAAAGGAGAAACAAATGCATACAAACCTACAGCAATGAAAACAAATGTAAATGACCATTTATATTAACTTACTACATAAATATTTTATAATACTTATGTAGTGAATATTATTATTTATAAAATCCTTCTTTTTTAAAAAAGCTATGAGACGGTAGAGAAGAAATACTATCTTTAAATATAATATCCAAGGTGAACAATAAATAATCGTAAAGTGCGTTTATCCTCCTTACTTACGGAGAAGTTAAAATTTATTTTGCTCCGGGTAGTAATGTTTTATCCATATAAGAGGTAAATTTATGCATTTATTCGTCCTTCAACTATCAGAAAAGCATTTTTAAGTTTTACTTAACATTCTAAATTAATGCTTTCTTGTTTGACGCATTTAATTTATCAGACTTATTTCGTTATCTGACCTGTTTTACTTGTTTCAAAGATTACTATATCTCTAAAATTTAAATTAAAGTTAAACGGCATTAAAATGCATATTTATGTAAACAATAAAAATGGTAACTAGATTTATCATATTGTTTATAGTTATACAGTATATCACAGTCTAATTTTATAAGAAATATTTTTTCCCCAAATTCATTCTATGGAGATTTTTAAACAAATCCCTTTTTAGACTCATAGAGCTGAAAATGATATAACAGGCAGTAAAGTTTGCAGGAAAAAAAATGAGTGGATATTCTTCCAAGCTATGAAATCGGCTGACGTGGCAGTTTCTGAATAAATTCTTTACTCGTTTTCTAAATTCGAGTTAGCTTTTCTTCTACTCTAAAATAATGTTCCACTTATTCGGCACACACTCAAAAAATGCGAGATTTCTCCATTTTATAACTGAGTTATTTTTCCAAGTTTTGTTCGCATTTTAAAATAGCAGCAAAAGGAAATGAAGAAAAGATGAAACTAGTGTTTGCGCTGTTCTTTCAACTTATTTGATAAATTTCAAAAATAGCGACAGTAAGATAAACTACAGCGTAAAATAGCGCGGTGATATTGCGTTTCTTGCATTTTTCATAAAATATTAAAATCAAGATTGCGAAAGATGGATGATTTGGAAGATAGTAATCCAGACCCCATTTAGACATTAAACCGTTGAATCATATACCTTCAAAAATATTATTTCAATTTTAAACAGTCCGGTGGGAAAGCTATCAGCAGAAATGTCATTCATTTTCCCAAAACAAATTTTCTTCCATATTAAATATGAATATCAAATGTAAGGAATATTACTAAAACAATAAATAATATAATAAAATGCACCTTTCATTTCATTCATTTAATCTTCATGAAAGTTATATTTACAGACACTTTTTAGCAGTTATACCTAGACGTGTTTTGCTTATTTCTTTATGAGAAAAAATCGTTAGAAAATAAAAATGCCCACAGCAAATTCAGTTTTCAAAGGAATGTAAATGTATTCTCGGAAAAATGTAAAGAACAAATTTTACTTAAAAGTTAAAAGGAAACAAATTAGTTGCAAAATCCGTAACATTTCTGTTTCTTTCCACGTATTAAATTGATATTTAAATCAGATTTTAACAATGTATAGAACAAACCGTGATCCTTAGAATTCTGTGTTTTAATTTCGATTTTTAACCTTAATCAGGAACTTGTGTTGGGAACCAAATAGAAGTTTTTTTTCACTCTCAATAAAAGGCTACCCTCTTGCACTGAAGTTTACTTTTGCTAGAGGGTAGAGTGGCGTCAGTTAAAAATCTGCGTCGTTTTTTTTTTTGGCCACCAATTGTTGTCAAGTATAAAATTATGAAATAATAAACGTGTTCAAAAGACTACAAAAATCACTTCTGTAAAAAGTAAAATTTTTTTAATTTCATAATTCTTAAAGAAAGTAAATTTTTCTTTTTAATTTTTGAATCTATGAGTTGATATAACTTTTGCGTTGAATCACTCTGAATATCCGTTTCATTTTTCAAATTGTTGCCACTAAATATTATCGCCCTGTATTATATTTAAAGAAATTAAATAACAAAGAATCGGCATGAATATATGTATGTTTCTCGCATTATGAAAAAACAACGGTATCTAGAACCATCAAATTTTGAATAACGTAGTCCTTGATTCGAATATAGGCATGTGGAAGCTCAAATTTTAAATTTGCTTTATTATCTATTTCATATTTTGTAAAATTTAACCACGTTTTGATTGAACAACTCAACAATTTCAAAGCGAGCAGTGGCAAAACCTGTTCGGAATAAAACGTTTTTATCTCCAGCTCGCGAGATTGTCTATCGGAAATTCTAAAGATATGCTGTTTTTAAATATTGTTAGCCGAAAGGGGCGTTAGTCCAAATGCTCTCGAAATGTAATGTAACGTAATTTCAAAATGTGTATGTAAATGAAAAAACTCCCCTTTTGACATAATATAAAACATTTAAAAAAATTTTTCTCTCTTTGCAGTGCCTATTGTACATTTCTTTATTTATTTTGTTGATGCTATAACTTATTTGTACAAGCATCGTGTTTGCTTTGTGGAATATGAGAAATGGAAATTAGAACTAACTAAAATAAAATAAATAGTAATAATAATAAATACTGTAAATAAATAAATGAAATGAAATAAAAAAATTACTAGCAAGAAGATTTCTATTCGTCTTCGAACTCACACTGAACACGATATGTAGAATACTAAGAAGTGGTTCAAGAATTTTTGCTCAAATATGATTGTAAATTTACAAGTATTTCGTTAATACACAAAAGAGTGACTTTAAATGTCTACTTAATTCGAAATATCACGCCATCGGATTTCAGGTCTTAGCCCAATAAAGACTATTCTTTCAGAAGTCATATCTGGCACTTTAAGACCAGCGATTTAAAATTCCTTTAAAAAGTCATTGGAACTTCAAATTCAAGAGTTTCGTTAATTAACGTTGGCATTTTAGCCAAAAAAATTACTACCCAATATCAGAACAGCTGTTTTAAAAAAAGAGTTATTTCGAATACACTATGCCTTTAGAGATAAATATAGTAAAATATGGCTGGTAAGAGATTAATATATTAGTTAAAATATTTGCACCTACTGAGGTAGCTTGATGTGCTATTCAGTTACACCGGGAAAAATGGTGAAAGAAGAGACAAAATACATTTTAAGTATTCTCTATACGAATATCTAAAACTTGTAATATTTTAAATAGTATTTTTCTCACAGTTTCAATTTTTTTAATTCTTATAAAATGTTTATTAGAGATAGCAATGATTTTAAAATTGTTTTTTACCTAATTTTCAAATCTAAATAATCATTTATTGTATAACGCAAATTATGTTTAAAATAAACTGAAATTATACTATTTCCATGTAAAAGAGGCAATAATTTTAATTTTCTGAAGCATACAGTTTTAATTTTCTACAGCGTATTACCAAGCGTATTTTTGCTCTCACATTTTAAACTGTCATCTGAAACACTACTCAAAGCAATAACGTTAAAAATACTATATAAGGTATTTCTCCCGCCTTATTGGCATGACTTCGCGGTGTAGTAGTGGTCAGCACGCTGGACGCGTGTTCCAGAGGTCCGTGGTTCGAATCCTGGAGAAGGCCCTGCTCATTTTTTATGTCTCCTGGTTCTAAATAAACTAATGTCTCTACAACTATTTTAATTATTTTTTGATTAGGGCAAATTTTTTATTTAATTCTTTGAAGGCCAAAACTGCCGAGAAGGCCGTTCATTCAAACGACCAAAAGAGCCCGAAACAGCCTAGATTGCGATGTTGTTTTTTTTCTTCCCCCTAAGCTATGCAGTAGCAGGTACAGTTTCTCAAATGCATTGTATGAGTTTATTGCAGACTGCTTGTCCTAAAGGTCTAATGGAAGCTTTCTTGTTAGGAAGTAGAAAGGATGTCATTTGAAATCTTCACATCTCCTTGTGCATTACGGGGCGGGGAAGGGAGGAAACGAATGAGAAGGGTAATTGACGGGATGGGCGTTTCGGTATTTTAAGCATACAGGTTAGCGAAGGCTTCGATTTTCTAAGGTTTAATGAAACTTCGCTTAATTTAAAAAAATAATAATCTGCATTACGCCCAAAAGAGTGTTTTTTTAATGTATTATGGGTTAACTTTATTTATTAAATATCATGTTCTTCGCAATTAAACCATAAAGAGTGGATAAACCATAGAGACCTAAACCATAGAGAGTTCAACAGCAATATCGCAAAATAATTTTAAAATGAGCATGTCTTTAGAATTTCCGATACACGGTCTAGCGCGCTGGAGACAAAAGTGTTTTTTTTTTTCCTACAGTGTTGCCATTGTTCGCTTTGAAGTCTTTGAGATTGTTAATGAAAAATTCATTAAAATTTTACAAAATATGAAATAGATAATAAAACATATTCCAAATTGCAAATTAGGCCTTCCAGATGCCCATATTTGGTGAAGGATTACGCTAGTCAAAATTGGACGGCTCTAGGTACCTTTTTTTTATCACAATGGGAGAAACATACATACATTTATTAAGATTCTTCATTATTTAATTTCTTTAAATACAATACAAGCCTTTAATATTTGACGACATCAGTTTGAAAAGTGAATCAATGTGTAAGGTTTTAGTTAAACTAACAAAGTTTTATTTTAATTTAAATCTTTCTATCTCTTCTCATGTTTCAACTTCCCGTCAGAAGAAGCGCGCGTTTTCAGCGTTATGCTAATTTGAATTGGAGCCAAGTTCTACTTAAGCAAAAGGTAGAAACCTCTCAGTGTGAGAGAGCTTTTAGTCTCAGATCACGGTCATTCTATTCGACGTTCGCCTGACCAGCTAGCAGTTAAATTCTAAGCCATAGTGTGTGATTGTTACTACGTGATTGTTTATTGAAATAAATCCAAGTGCGCTAGTATTAGTAATTCTTGCTACGCACCGTTTAGTTAGAGGCCAACTCCGCGTATAGCTCTGTGAGCAAAGATTAATTTAATTTCTATTTAGCTTTAGTTTAAATTTATATGATTGTTCATTTAGACCCAAGTGTGGTCTTTTACTTTCTGTATCCCTCCCGAGTTGGGAAGTGGTTGCAAATAATATTGATGTAATAAAAGAGGATTTTAAATCCCTTTTAAGTGCAGTTATTCTACCACTTAATCACAGCATCTACCACCAGAACATAGCTGCATTCAGCTCTCTGTTCCAGATCAGGACTTAAGGACTTTAAGGAGTTTCACAAAGATGTTTGCCAAGACTATGCTCAGAACACTCAGTCCTGACAAATGTTTATAGTGAATCGACGCAAAATGTCAAAACGAAAGTAATAGCCCTTCTGGGTTAGCCCCCTTTGGGCTACAAATAAGTTTAATGGAAAATAAACATAATAGTTTAAAGGGAAAAACTAAACTTAAATTTGAATTACTACAGAGCTTAAGTTTCAATGCAATTGTTTCATTGAGTAAAATTTCTCAGTTTTGAATTGCTTCATATATATCGAATGAAATTTATTAGCATATTCTTTCTCTTATACAAACAATAGGGATATTTATATTCATATATAAATTCTTCAGCCGGCTATACGCTATACGCATTTCGATATTTTCTCTGAGGTTGCTCTGTATCTAGATATTATTTGAAAGAGAAAAATGTCTTTGTTGCAAAGTTTCTTTGATTCAATTCAGTGAAAACAAAATGGTATGATTTCTTATATAACTAGCACTTTTTGACACATAAAGTAGCCTGCTTATATGTAGTCAACTGGTTAGGGATAAAAGTTTCCAAGACAAAATGATTGCTCATAAAACTGCTTAGATTAGCTAAAAACTAACTTCTTGCGTCAGATAAAAACAAGAAGAGTAAAGAGAAATAAAATTCGGGATTTAAATTTTCTTTTGAGTAAAGGAGGTGATTATTTGCCGAAAAGAGTTTTTTACAGTTAGAGAATGTTTCTCAGGGTAATACTTGTTCCAAGTTTCCTTCTGAATTTCCGTGGCTCGATTTAATGCTGTGAAGAAAGGTAATGGTAAATGCAGTAAGCTGCAGGGCTTCTAAATTCGAAGTTGCCTGTACTAGGATCAGGAAGAAAAGTATAAAGTGAGTGACTTTCCTGCATCAGCAACGATTTCATTTACACTGTCGGCTCCTAAACGACCGTTTGTCCTGTAAAGGAGAATTCCGGTGATTGGGCGTGAAGTTCTTGATGAATCTGCTTACCAGGAAGAAAGAGAAGTGTTAGGGAAATGAGATTTCAAAGAGTTTCTGGGACTAGAGCAGACGATACGAAAGAATAGAAGTAATGAAAACAGAATCGAAACAGTCGCATCGCTTTGACAGCAAGAATGTTACCAAGAATTCCTCAAGATAAAAAGACACTCTTGTGCTTTTTCTTCCGCTACAATATAAATGCTAACTGGATTTGTCGTATCTAAGTTTAAATGCTTGTGCAGTTGAAAAGAGGTGAATACAAACTATATTAATATCATTACTATTTATATGCCGCTTTATTTAATTTTGATTTCCATGTAAATTTAGTTGATTTTCAATGAACATCGATTAAAAGCCCGAGATTAGCAACAAAATCATTTTTGTACTTAACTTAAAACACAAAGAATAATTACCAAATTGCAAAATGTTTTCTAGAAATGCAGGAATATTCAAAGTTTTAAAACTAAAGAGTAAATTAATTAATAAGACAACATAAGTATATTTAACGAAAATAATAAATTAATCTAAATGTTTGGTTTTATCATTTCTCCTTTTTCCTGGTATTTTATTTCATTATGATACTTCCCTGACATTGTAATACGTTGGGAGTAAATAAACAACAATATTATAAAAAACAGTTATATAACTACGTTTTACCAATCCTTTATTCTAAATTGCATCGCCTTGATTTATTGTGTCTTCTAACTATAAAGTTCTGGCTAAACATCAAAACAGAAACTTCGAATACATTTTTGACTATTTTGCAATTCCATCCTTTTGAAGAACAGGTTGCACATGAACCAAACTAGTATTTTATAAAATAAATAGTTTAAAATGTTTTAAACAATCTCGAAACTGTCTTTGTTGACTAGCGATTTTACTTTAGACCAATTTGCAAACAATTTTTCCATTATGAACGGTTTACTAATGCCTTTGCTTTGATTTACATAGATAAAAGAAGATTAATGTACATTAAGTAGTCGATATAATTTGTGGAAGTTTGCTGATTAACACAAAAATTTTGATATTTCATGATATAATAATTTTTACGCAGTTTATTATGTTGTTCCTTTATTTATTACTTTAAATTAAAGTAATACCTCCCAAAATCTTACTAGTCTAATATACACCAGTACATAAAATCTTACTAATTATCACACTGAGAAATGAGCCTTCCTATGTCTAGGTCATTACTCTGGAAAAGAAATTATACCTTAACATTTCATTTGTATTCCCAATGAAGTTTCGTACTTGTTGTTATTCCTAATCCCCGAAATGGTCCAACATTTTAGACCAATTTCATGAATCCTTAAATCTCTAAAAAGTCTAAAAAGAGAAGAGGGGTTGAAAAAACCTTGTCCAAGGTAAAATCAAGACAAAATAAAATAGGATCAGGTGATACCTGAGCAGCGTTACACTTGGTACTGCTCTTAAAAACTTTCTGCCCTTGTTTATAGAAGCGACTGCTCAAATGTCCACAGGCAAAATACAAGTCTGCTGGCTTCCGAAAATGGCCATGGCCTCCAAAAAGTAGACTATGGCCTCCAAAAATTAGGGCGCCAGTAGTGCGAACTCTCGAGTACCAGTCATGTACTGGTGGGACACTCCAGAGATCCTTGAGTGGTTTCTCATACACGGAGAACACCTCACTATAGGTGAAAAACATATCTGACTGGAAAGTCTGTAAAGCAGCAACCAATTTTCTCCTTACATTATAGACCCGCAAGATTATTTTGATAGTAGTCAAAATACCCATTTTTTGGAAGCAGGAGACATGTGATAAAGGAGCAATGCCCTCGCCGGTACTCGAATCGCGGTTCTCTCGAAAACGCGTAGAGCGTGCTGACCACTACACCACGAAGGCATGCGAAGAAGGCGGGAGAAATACCTTATATACTTCCCCTTTTAAAGGGCGACTAGGGATTAGGGGACCCAATCGCCAAATCCCGGTGGTGGAGAATCATCATTCACCACCGTTTTTAGTTCGAGCGCCACTTGTAGCGACACTAGGTGTTTTTGGAAGCAGGAAAGATGTGGAAAAGGAACAATGCCCTCGCCGGGACTCGAACCACGGATCTCTCGAAAACGCGTCGACATGCTGGCCACTACACCACGAAGGTATGCGAAGAAGGCAGGAGAAATACCTTATAACTGGAAATATGAAAAATTAACAATGCCTTTCCCGGGACTCGAACATCAGACCTCTCGAATACACGCCGAGTGTGCTGGTCATTACATCACGGAATAATGCTCAGAAGTCGGGAGAAATACCTTATAACATTGCAAATGTATATTCATTATAAACTGTACATCTCACGAATTTTCGATTATTGATAATAAATCAGTTTAGCACAAATACTATGGTATAGCTCCCAACTTTCGTAAAATTATGTAAACAAAAATTTACCTAATTATTTATTCGGAAGAGTTTTCCTATAAACATTTTTTTATAATAAAGAAGCACACGAGAAACTTAGAATTTTATTTAAGAGAAATTATTATATCTTCCTTAATGTACGTAATTGCTCTTCTTACGAAAATGCAAGCGAATACTGCATATAGCTCGTAAAATATTTTATGAAGTTACAGATTTTTTCCCGATTTTTATGATGCAGGGTAATATTTTTTTCTTTAGTCGTTTTAGTTTTCTAAATGCAATCGTAACTAAAGTTTCTTGGAAAGGGGGGAACTCAAGCATGTTATTTACATGGTCGCAGTTAGGTAATTCGTTAAGCATTTCTCTAGAAATTCGAATAAGTAACTAAACGCTAGATTGTCTGGTATATATAAAATATATTCCCGTGTTCTAAACTTAAACGGAGTGCTTTTTGGTACTAAACATTGTCCTTATTGAACACTGGACAAATTTTGGAACACATGTTGAGGAGCCGACACGTGCACTGACACAAAACAGATGACCCTTTTCCAATCTGTCAGAAAAACACCAAGTATCTGCACTTCTTAACTTCTGGCACTCGTTCTAAAAATAAATTTAGATAGGAAAGCATTTATCAAATCGCGGGCAGAACACGAGGTTGAGATGTTTCACCAACCTCGCAAAACTTCCTTTCATTCAGGCTTTGTAAAACAGTGACTGGTAAAAAAAGGGCCAAGATAAGAAACGTCACACCGCAAAGAACCATGCGTTAGAAACATGAGTTGAAAAATTGCTTAAAAACCTGATGTGTACACCACATGACTTCCTTGTACGGAATATTAAATTATACGCACTTTGAATTTGATTTAAACTTACTGGATTGAATTAAATAAACATAAACAACAATAGAATAAGTGCATTCTTTATAATTCACTATATTTGTTTACCATAGCCACACTCTGGCACTAGCTTCACTTAACACCATTACATCTCATTCATTTTATAACTCAGGATGCACAAAAATTATGTATACCATCTGAAGAATTACCTAATCGATGCCACATGTTCTATTCAAATACTATAATAAATCTAAAACGATGTGTAAAAGAAATTAAACAAACAAAAAAGAAAGAAACAGTTTTCACAGACGATTCAGTATTTCTCATTCAATTAATTCAGTTCTCACTTCGCGACAAGGCAAAAAGAATACATAAAAACTCAAAATATCTATATTAAAAATTACGAAGTAAATCTTAAACACTTATTTCCTCAAATAAGTTCCAGAATGGATTAAGCATGATTTAACTCGCAATAATAAAAGGAGGCATTATCTTTGCTGTTGCGAAGCTTAGTTTCTCAAGATTGGCAACAAATCCAATATTCTTCTGAGTTTCAAATATAAACAAATATGTACGCAGTGAGAAAAATGACTAGGTTTAGCCGCACTTAAACAACTATTAAATTGTTGATAATTCTACAAATCTTGTATGAAGATTTACTAAAGGCATAAAAACCTTAACCGGAAGATAAGAAGAACATAATTTAATAATTTTTAAAGCAAAAGATGTACAATTTGCCAATTTACCAATATGAGAATAAAAAATCTGAGCTCACTGAGCCGAGTAACAGAACTGGATATATATATATATATATATAAATTTGTATACTTTTGGTGCTGCCGATTGCAACCAAAATAGGAGGCGCACATTTACATGTTATAGCGGTACTATATACAAGACTTCAACGTTCTGAGGCTACTCAATTTCGTGTTATGCGAGATACATACATACATACGTACGTAGGCACAGACGCTATGAAAAAATCTTTTCAGAATCCATTTTAAATCAGTTTTATAATTTTTTGGTCGAAAAAGAGTCCTTTATTCTGTTCTTACATACGAATGTCACTCAAAAACATCGTTAAATTTCATTCGATAGCGGTCAAAATAGACGTTTTCTTTAAAATGTGATACCCGAAATTTTTCGCGATTACAGTACTTCCTTTTTACTTTGTATAAGGAAGTAAAAATTAGATTTGGATGTAGATTTATACAGCTATAGAAGATAATGTTGAAGTTAGACAATAGAGTAAATTACGGATATAGCAGAGAGAAGAAAAGAACGGAGGGAATGTCAGCGACAGTGATATAGCAAACGATTGTCTCAGAATAATATTAATAATAATACTAATAAAAACTAATAAAAAATAATTCTTACACTGTAAACTATAAATATAACCGCTTTTAAAATTACGTTGAATCGCACGGTTTTTATTATATACGAATTTTTGTTTGTACAATTCTGGAAAATTTTTCTACAGATACTGTAAACTTGAGAAAACATTACATGTATATAACATTACGTATATAATATTTAACATTTATGTATATAACATTTAACATTTATAACTGAAAACATGAAAATTTTAGCTACCTTATGAATATATAAAATATGCCAGGTTATTTTATTTTTTCATTCGTTGTTCCAAAATAAACGCTGACTCGTTATAAAAAGTTAAAATTTGAGAATAAATCCGAGCTCAAATACCTACAGATTTCATACTGTACCATAAAACGAATATTACCAAGCACAGAATTGTACTAAAAGAATTGATTTTAGTGCATATTACTCTCTTGAAATAGTACAGCTGCGTCTTTCTACTACTATTGGATAGTGGTTTGTTTTACTTGAGTACTAGCCGCTGCGCGGCCAGCCTTCGTCTGGCTTTTAAGTGTACCGGAAAAATGCCTAAAGAGAACATTAAATTTGAAAACTGCACAGAATTTTACTCTGCAGAACAATTTTATCGAAAAAGAAACAAACAACAACGGAAAAAAAATTCAGTTAAAAATGTTACATATAATATTTTACTCTGCAGAACAATTTTATCGAAAAAGAAACAAACAACAACGGAAAAAAAATTCAGTTAAAAATGCATTACATATAAAAAGCATACAATGAAATAAGCAATATCCCTTAATACAAATATTAATTATCCTAATAAATAAATTAACCAACTTCCCGCTGCCTTGTCTAGACAAACGTCTAGTATCCAAGAGAAACATTAAATTTAAAAACTGCACAGAATTATCGTCCTCATTTTTCCGGTTGGCAATAGTGCTGATATCAGCAACAATGGCTGCGTGCCATTGTTGTTCATATAATGAAAAAAATCATAAATTTGATACTATTTCATAAAAAAAAATCATTCGAATTTTGAAAAATCGATGTGCACTGGCTGTTGTCTAGATGCATCCTGTGTACCAGATTTCATAGGTCTGGGTCTATTAGCTTACGCGCAGTACGAAAGAAAGGCAGCTACACACACAGAAAGACTCGTCCTTTTAAATATAGATATATAAATTAATTAAACAATTTACCTTTGCAAAAAGAAACAATCTTTCAATTTCTTAAACTGTTCAATAGAGTGAAATCTCGCTTTGCTATAGCCCATTTTGTCTTAAAATGACGCGATTTCGTCAGAAAACACAAAATTAAAAAAAAAAAAATCTAATTCGAATTTCCAAAAACTTGCTTCAAGGTGCACTGACTCATGCAAAAAAATCATGCAAAACTTTTCAATGTCTTACAAACAGTGAAATAAGCAAAAAAATAACACGAAAGAAACTCAAAAAACAAAACATTTCGCGCAGAATTTTACTCTGCAGAGCAACTTTATCAAAAAAGAAATCTATAAAAATGTATTATACATATAAAAAATGACAATGAAATATGCAGTTCCCTTAATACAAATATTACTTATCCTAATAAATAAATTAACCAACTTCCCTTTGCAAAATCTTAAGAACTCAAATGGTATAAACAGATTAAAA
>KK115102.1:518621-571449 GCA_000611955.2 Stegodyphus mimosarum | reverse complement strand
CCCACCCGCGCACACACACACACACACACACACACACACACACACACACACAGACTCTTTGTTTTATTATATGTAGAGATGAGTGAGTACATGAGAGATATCTGCCTAAGCCTTTGTGGAGATCTTTCAAAGCGAAATTGTTTCGTATGCATGTTACGCATGGAGAAAAACTACGAAAATGTCCATGCAACCAACCCGTTGGCTTGGGATCGAGCGCACTTCTACCAGTGTTCAGCGATTTTATCGCCCGACTGCTGATGGTGCTATTAGAAGGTGATAGCAGACAAAACAAAAATTCTTCTCATAAACATATGATCTAAAATTATTATATGAATAAATACACTCACTTCCAAAAGTTAAGCACGGAGAGGAAAATGCTAATTTCTGGAAGCCAATCAGAATTGAAGAGGATGCAATTTGCTGCAGAGGTATGCAAATATGTTAGGTAACAACCAATCGCGCTTTCATGTCAAGAAATATGCAAAAAAGGCAGTCTTAGAAGAAGCCAGCTTTATGAAGGGTTACAGAGGTTGATTGTAAGTGCTGATAGAAGGTGTTTGAAACTTTCGTACAGTTTGCTTTCAAGACATACGTGTTTTTATGACTTCCAGAAGACGAATGGAAGATTCTGAGCGCTGGCGTGCTGTGGGGCGCATTGAAGCAGGACAGTCGATCACAGATGTTGCTCTTTTCTTCTGCGTTCATCCTTCTGTAATTTCACGTTTATGGAAACAATTTCAAACCACACAGACAGTTGTCCGAAGGCCCGTGGCCGATCGCTCAAGGATTGCAATCCCCCCCCCCGCGGAAGACCGATATATTGCTATTGTAGCCAAGCGGAATCGTAGAGCGACATCCACACGTGTGACATCTGTGGTTACAGCGTATATTGGTAAGGCGATATCTGCAGCTACTGTACGCCGAAGATTACATATGAGTGGACTGTACGCCCGGGTACCTCGAGTTTGTGTTTCTCTATCCGTCCAATCAAGAGGAGCACGATTACAGTGGTGCCGGGAACATGCCAATTGGAATGTGTGTGACTGGGACATTGTCATGTTTACTGATGAGTCAAGATTTGCTCTGGAGCCAGATGACAAGCGCATAAGGATATAGCGTGAACAACGAACACGCAATCAGTCAAAAAACATCACCGAACATCATGCATTCCGAGGCAGAAGCATTATGGTGTGGGCAGGGATTTCATTATTATATCGCACCGACCTGCACATCTTTAAACGGGGTTCTTTGACGGCTGTTCGTTATCGAGATGAAGTCCCAGAACCCATTGTGAGATTGTACGCTGCAGCAGTTGGCTCTACTTTTGTTTTAATGGACGATAACGCACGTCCACATGGAGCTGACATCATCGATGACTACCTGGAGAGCGAAGGGATTGCGCGTATGGCGTGGCCAGCATATTCGCCCGACCTTAATCCCATTGAAAATCTTTAGGATGCTCTCGGCCGTGCTGTGTCTTCACGTTTCGCACCTCCATTCACTCTTTTTGAGCTGGAAACTGCTCTACAAGAAGAATGGCGATTGCTTAATTCTGCGGTGGTTGACCACCTAATTGAAAGCATGGTCACAAGATGTAAACTTTGTATACAGATGAGGGGGGATCAAATACCCTATTAATGTCCTTTTTTTCCTTTTATGCTGTTCATTTTCACTTTATACATAATTCTGTTTAAGTCTCCAGTATGTCATTATTTGATAACTTAAAAAATTTAATATTGTTTTCATTTCTGTATATAATTATTGGTCTTGTTTTATGCATAAACATATTTGCTACTTTCCTGACGAATTTTGTGTCAATCAAAGCAGTAATTGTTGATTCTTTTTGCATTTTACTTCTTTAACCTTTGGAAAGTGAGTGTATATGTCAGTGCTGATAATGCAGTTTCTCTTTTTTGTGATTAGCTTTCTCAAAAATATTTTTCTGAAACTTTCTTCATTACAAATATTTAGCATAAAATACACATACGTATACCTAATATGTGTTAATCTACCGCTAATGTTATTGGTATGGCTTATGGTCAACAGTAGTCTATTAATTGTTAACGTTTTGAAGGAAGAAAAGTTGTACACTATCTTGAACTACGTCGATGTTAGTGTTCCTAACCTCCACATTTTTCAATAATTAGATTGTGAAGATAAATTTAAGTGCACTGGTATTTATTTCTCTAAGTGACTGAATTAATTTTCTAATTTCCTGTGATTTAAATGCTGCTCGAAAATTAGTGGTTTGTATATTAATCTCTAGTGACTGGTTTGTTATTTCATGTTGCTTCAATTTTGCCCTTCCCTATTGCGTGCTCTCGTCATGTAATTGAAAGCATGTTCGGCTGGCAGTCGGGAAGAGTCTGGACTTCCAAGGAGTTTCTGCAAGGAAATTGCTGACGTTGCCTTCTCCGAAATAAATCTTAATACTCTACAATATAGTTACAACCCTGCAGTAAATACCGAGGGAAGTAAAAGTGTGCCAACACAAGTGTATAAATTTACATGCATAAAATTATTATCAATTATTAAAATTATTATGGATATCAGCTGAGTGTAATACAATTAGCTTTTCCTTTGATTAATAAACATGGTATAAGGTATCTCTTCTCACTTCTTCGCACGCCCTCGTTGTGCCACGCTGTTCGCGTATTCCAGAGGTCCGTGGTTCAAGTCCCGGCGAAAGCGTTGTTCATTTTTCCCTTCTCAAGCATCGAAATAACCTAATGTCTCTACGCTAGCGACCGAACTAAAAAATGTGGTGGATGATGATTCTGAACCACCAAGATTTGGCGATTGGGTCCCCTAATCCCCAGTCGCCCTATAAAAGGGGGAGAATATAACGTATTTCTCCCACCTTCTTTCCATGCCTTCGAATGTAGTGCTCAGCATGCTCGACGCGTATTCGAGAGATCCGTGGTTCGAGTTCTGGCGAAGGCGTTGCTCATTTTACAACACTCCTGCTTCAAAAATACCTAATGTCTCTACAGAGGCACCCGAACTAAAAAAGGGTGGTGGATTATGAATCTCCACCACCAGGATTTGGCAATTGGGTCTTCCAATCCCCAGCCGCCCTTTAAAAGGGGGAGTTTGTAAGGTATTTCTCCCGCCTTCTTCGCATGCCTTCGTGGTATACTGGTCAGCACGCTGGGCGCGTTTCCAGAGGTCTGTGGTTTGAGTCCCGCTGAAGGCGTGGCTCATTTTTCACAAATCCTGCTTTAAAAAACCCTAATGTATCTATAGTGGTAATTACTATATCTAAGTGAGTTTGATAACCACCTATGTAATGTTCAGTTACATCACTGATGCATATCTCATTCCATTTCAACTCAGTTTATGAAAGATTAATTATGCAGACTATTTTTAAAATTACTATATTCACTAATTTACGAGCTAATGCTGTTCAGTGTAAATGGATGATGCATAATTGTTCTGCTACATTTTTATGTATATATGCCCTTTAGCATTTTGATAGGCTATATGAGATTATTTAAAAACAAAAATCTAAAATTCTGTTATCGGTAAGCATTTCTAGCATGCACCAATTCGATCTCTATATAAGGAAAGATTCATCATATTTTTACCCCAACGTTTACTCTAATGCTTATACACACACAGTATCTTAAGATGGAATCTCGATGTTTGACTTTTGAGGCTCTGCTTCATCTAACGAAAGATGTATGTTAGGTTGGTTCTTTCTTCGGTAACGCCTGTATCTTAATCCATCTGGCGAACCCCACATCATGGAAATTGCATCCACTAAAAATAACACCTATCGTCGTTAAAGCTGTTCAAATTTACGACAACAACTGATGGATGTGTTAGCGATAGAAGGCATCTCTGCTGTGGGGAAGTTAAGTGGAGATGTAGAGTTTACGGACAAGAAAATCTGTGGTAAGGACGCATTCAAATATTTATGGCGGGTGCACTTTTTTCTTTTAGCGCCTTCAAGCAGATGATAATTTATACAACTTAGAAGTTATATTTGAGCTTGAAGACAGGGAAAAAGGTGAACAACCTTGTGTGTTGTTTTCAGTGTTCGGGAAGAAGTGTGTCAGAAAAATTATTCTTTTTTTTACTGTATAGCGTGTACTTAGAATAAAAACAAATTTTGGAAAGATAAACCTCATCCATTTTGAATCAGGAAATACGTCAGTCAGCATTTTGTGCAAAAACGGAAAGTGCTTAAAGAATAGTGTGCTTCAGTTTTGTAAAAGCAGCTGCAAATTAAATGTAACATTAGTCTTTTTCTTCAAATAACTGCTGACTTATTCTTCAAAAATGAATTAGTGGGTAATACGTTTTTCTTTGCTACTAATAATTCTGTGCATTAATGATTATGGATAGCTAAACATGTCACAAAGTGATGTCTGAAGATGTTGAAAGATATCAATAACATGAAATTCAAAATACACATGTTTTTTATGATTTCTTTATACTTACTACCTCTTTAGCGCAATCCAAATGAAGTTATAGTTAGCTATTCTCTTTGCTCCATCCGAAAATATAAAACGGTTAATTTGGATATGATTAATACACTTCTCGACGTTCAAAATGCAACACCAAGAAGGAGTGGTCAGAAATTTATGCAAATTTTAGAATAGACGCACGTTACTGAGTTATGCGAATGATGTGAAATGCGTAGCTCTCCGACGCATGTGAAGTAAGATATAAGGGAAGGAACATGCAGAATGCGCAATATTCGTGTCGTTATTTCTGCCAGACGAATTATCGAAGTAAGTTGGTTTTTGTCCCGAAGGATACGTGTAATAGGAGAGAATGCCAGGCCGCCGTCAACGAAGGCACTTCCAGCAGATAGACCATTTTACGAGGGGTATGGTGATCGGACTGAGAAAGGCGGGTTGGTCCTTACGTCAAGTCACAGCTGATATTTTAATGGACTCGAACGCACACCAAATACACATACGGCACACAAAATAGCAAATATTAGAAAACGGCTGGCATCTTACATCTAGTTTTGAATTTTAATTCTTGTTGCCAACTCTAACAAAGCATTCGTAATAGCTCTAAATATAATCAAACTCTGTACTCTTACTCTTATTTATTGCTAATCCGATTATTAAATTTTTTGTTAGCTCCTACAACATCCAGTCAGATAGCTTCATTTCTACTTCCCTGTAGCTTGAATATTGCCTTCTCTGATTGTTTTTCAATACTCCCTGGGCCTCAAATCATTTAATGTTCCTGGAAATGATGTCTGCGTCGTCTGCTTCAGCTTGTAAATCGTCACGTTTATCGTCGTTTTATTCACCATTTAGTCTGTCTTACTGTTTGCAATAATCTTCTGAACCATCAACAGTATAAGGTGTTTTCATTTTCTAGAAGATCTCCACTATTTACGATTGCTTAATTATTACTGCCCAGCTGGCAAAAATCCACAAGAATATGAATATCGATTAGTAAGACCTACATAAACGAATAAATTTTACAATTTAAAGAAACTAATTTTTTGAACGCCGTGGAAGGGGAAAATTACACGAACATTTAAAATATTTTCATAACTTTGTGTTAAATATCTAGGCAGAAAATATAGTATCAGTCGTATACACACATAAAGCTAAATAACAGCCTTAAAAGTGAAGCTGGTACTTACAGATTAAAGGAACCACCTTGGGGCAACTTAAAGATCTTTTACAGATGAAATGAAAATTTGTGTTTCCGCACCGCTTTTTTTAAAAACAAGCGTCCCAAATTATCGATATTTATTGTAAGTTGGCAAACATTATCAATATATGGAAAGATAACATACTTTAGTAAATTAAAATGCAAGTTTAAATTTTTAAATAAGTATTACATAATGCATTACCATTGCTACTTCTAGAATAAACAGGGAGAATTAAGAGCTATTTCTAGTTTAAATTATAATTTTGAGATTTACATATTTTATTATCTTACAGCAATTCTATCTAGCATTTATTAAAATTTTCAGTATTTCAGAATTAGAACCAGTAAAGAGTGCCGTGGCAGTAAGAAAAGTCTAAAATCATTTCAACACCAACAGACATTTTTAATTCAATTATAATAAATTCGAAAATATTAACGTTTTCAAAGAAATTAAAAAACAAAAGGAATTTGCCTTTAAAAACAAGGTATTTCAAACGCTTTATAGTTTTATTATTAACAACGCCTCTATAATACGCATTTGTAAGTCTAAAGATTTAATCAAATACAGAACTCTTAAAATAAAGATAATAACATATTCTATTCCAAAATACATTATTATTCGTCCTAAATTTATTGAACTTTGGAAAATTCTCAGGGCAAACGAAACACATTTCCTTAATAGTGATTCGGAAACAAATATTTATTTCAAATACAGCAAAAATTAATTGGTGTTATTACCAATCACAACAGTGATCCAAATGTTAACTTTGTTTCTGTCATGACTCATATAATGAAAAATACGTGAACAAGCAATAAAAATATATTATTACTGCAGAACTGAATATAATTAAAAAAAGAAAAGAAAAAAAAATCTGAAATGTTTCAGATTTTAAATTACGTCCAAAGGGACGTTTATTTAACATTTTGTGTGTTACCTTTATTTGTTAAATACCATGTTCTTCGCACGTTAATGAAAAATTCGTTAGAGTTTTAAAGAATATTGTTACGAATTTCACATTTATTTGGCTATTTATTTAGAACTTAAACATGCATACATTTATGCAGATTTTTCATTTTTTTAAATTTAATGCAGAGCGATAACATTTAGTGGCAACAATTTGAAAAGTGATACGCCGTTTTTGTGTTTCCGACGCAAAATCGCAAAACGAAAGTAATAGTCCTTCGGGACTAAATCCCTTTGGACTAAAAATCTCAAAGGTTTCAGATTTTAAATTACGTCCAAAGGGGCGTTTTTTTAACATTTTTTATGTTACATTTATTTATTAAATATCATGTTCTTCACACTTAGAATACAAAATTCAGTTCAAGAGCAATATCGCAAAATAATTTTAAATTTTAAATCATATCTTTAGAATTTCCGATACACAGTCTCACGCGTTGAGATAAAACTGTTCTTTTCTGTATAATGTTTCCATTACTCGCTTTGAAATGCTCGAGTTTGTTAATCAAAAATTCGTTAAAGTATTACAAAATATGAAATTGATAATAAACAAAATTCTGAATTTCAAATTTGGGCTTCCAGATGCCCATATTCGCAGTAGGATTACGTCATTCAAAATTGAATGGCTCTGGGTACCGTTGTTTTATCACAGCGCGAGAAACATATATACATTTATGCAGATTCCTCATTATTTAATTTCTTCAAGTGCAATGTAGGACGATAAAATGTGGTGGCAACAATTTAGAAAAATGAAATGGACATTCAGAGTGATTCGACGCAAAATCGCAAAACGAAAACAATAGTCCTTCAGGGACAAATACCTATTGGACTGACAAGCAACTTAAAGAGTTCATGAAATCTGGAACTACATTCACAATTAATTAAATCTGAGAAAAAAAATCACTGTCTTAGAAAGATCAGTCACAACCTTAACCAGTTTATTATTAACACTAGCTGTAAAAGCAATTTTACAATGAACTCCGTTGATAAAAGGAAACACAGCCAACAGAAAAGAAATCATTGAAAAGAATATCGATAATTCTGTTTTCTTCGTCGCATTTTTATGTTATTTTGATTTAACTGTTTAGTGGCAAAATAATCATAGTCTACTTTTCCATTTGTCGTATCAGTATTTGCTTCAGTTTAAATGGGGCATTTAAAAAATCTGCATTGAATTTAATTGTGAAATAGTCAAGGTAAAACGTTCTTAGAAACTTCTTCAAACAATTTTGTGGAAAAGATAATTACTGCTATTATTATATAATGTATTTCGAAGTAATTTATGATAATGAATTTTACATTTGAAAATGTAGAGTGCTTAACAAATTACGAGAGTTCCTGCAAATGCATAAAGTTATACGGAATTTTCTCTTTTAACTTCAAAATATTATCTAGCATACGATAATTCAGTTATAAAAGCATACAAAATGGGAGACGAAACTGTAGTTTCCAAATGTAATGTTCATTTCGATTTCGCCTTTAAATTTTCATATAGGTAGTTTACAATTACATCTGGTTTATTAAATGGAATTCAAGCACTTCGTCATCAGGTTTAGCCGATGCCCAAATAGCTGAATTGCACACAAGCAAAAGAGAAAATCTATCTCTTCAGCTGCAAATTTTACACAGATTTAGCCGTTTAGCAAATGGAACTTCCACTAACACATACTTTGGTTGCAAAAGACGTTGTTGATAAGAAAAGAAAAAGAAGACGTTTAGGCAATCAGTGCTTTCTTAAACAAAACTTCATTACTGAGTTATCGCAAGATTATTCTTTATTATTCTTGATTTAGTTAAATCCTATTCTTCAGCTAATCACATAACTAGCTCATTTTGGACTCATTATAAGTAATCAATTCTGTACGAATAAGGCTGCTATTATTTTGCTAACAGTTGCTAAACAGAAAATGGGTAAAAAGTCGAAAGGGTTAAAAAAATTAAAAAAATAAACCAGAAAATATCTGAATTTTATTTAGATCGAACTTAAATTTCAAACGGTGAGAAAAGTAACCAAGTAAATTTAATAAAAAAAGAGATATTAATAAATATACAACAAATTAACACTTATGGGCTAAATTTCTGAGAGCTAATTTTTTTAAAGCTACTCATGAGATTTTCACAAAACTGGCACTTTGGCATAATTTTAGTCGTAGAATAGAAGTGTGGAAAAAATCGGTGTATCATTTCAGGAAAAAGTCCGATTTTGTTTCAGAATACATATATAAATTTAATATATATCCTAAATCATGCTTTCGAGATATGAAAGACGCAAGTTAAATTTTGTTAATCAGCCCAGCAGTAGAACTGGAGATATAGAATTGTCCTAATTTTTGTGCCAAAATGCATGCCTTTTTTTAGATTTTTTTTTAAAACTATTCTTTCTATATTCACGTATCTTCGAGAGGCTTCTTTTGCAATCAAGAAGAGACTAATCCAGAAATCGCTTTATGAAAAGATCCATTGATGGAATATTTGTATTAGAAATGTTCTTTCCGAATTTTTCCAAATACGTTTGGGCTCTTAAGTTACGCTACCATAAATATGTAACTCTCGTAAACGTTGTTGGTGAGCTAAACATAAGATCGTTATTTTATGTGCCAGATTATCACGCGCTTAACCAGCTTTCTGAGTGCTGGCATTCGGGATAATACAAGAAGTTTAAATTTAATTAGTTTATAACTGCTTAATAATTAGAGATTTAACAGCAATAAAGCATTATTTAATACCTTTCTTATTTCCAGGTTATTTATAACCATCATTAACTTATTCGTTTGAAAGTTCGTTTTCCTATTTCTTTTCCATCATTTCTTTAGTGAATCACTTCTAGATTCGATGTATTTCGTGTATTTTATACTGAAAAATATTTCTTTTGTGTAGTCAAAATGAAGGCCTGAAGCCTCTAACTAGAATCTATCAAATCATCAGAACACATCACTAAATGTGTAAGTTTTTAACATGATATAAATATAAGTCTTTAACATGAATGTTAATAGAACGTTCTCAACTTTAACATGTGCTGCTTATCTACAAAACTTTAGAATTGTTTCTTTAATCTTTTTCCTGACAAACAGCTCAATTATAAACTATTAATATAATGCTTACTTACGTCTTTCGGCTTGCATTCCATGTTTATGGAAAATATTTTAAACGAAATGTTCTGTTAGAATTAACATTTGATATCTATTATTGTGGATTTAAAGATTAAATGCTGTTTTCTTTTTCCTCTAGTGCAACCTTTTCTTTTAAATAGTTTATTACCAAAAATAAACATGTATCTGATCTTAATACTCTTCTTACTCGCCAGATCCGCAACATTACCTTTTAAAGTGTAACTAGTATTAGGATTGTATTAAGAATTCAGAAGAACATAATAATAGAATAAAAGCATTCCATCAGCCTAAATTCTAAGAAAGCATCCAGAACATTATTCATTGTACAAAGACATGTACAGCACCGAAAAACATATACGCAGGAAAATAAATATTAATAGTCACCAAATCTTGATTTAATTAAATTTTTTTATCTTTGGGTGTACTTGTGAATTCAAACTACAACATTTGTACTTACTTATTCATACATTCTTCTTATGCTATAGTTCTTGTTTTACATCAGTGTACATTTCTTTCTATAGTCATGTTAATATGAAAAAAAAATGACTTAATCTTTCTTCCATCCTCTTTTTTTCTGTTCTAGCGTTGCGTGAAATACAAATATTAGTGATTTTTCAGTTTAAATAACTATCACATAAATTGAAGGAAAAAATATTACAATAATTTTGATAACTTCGCTTTAAATTCTGCAGTGCAATAGTGCTAGATAAAAAATAGGAAAAACATCTCCTCATAACAAAGTGGGAAATTTTGGGGAGAAAAGGATACAAAGAAATACATAAAAATAAACACGCTTTATTGCTTAGACTTCGGGGTTTTAAGAGATTGAGGCGAAGCTAAGAGCTCCTCTTTGCAAAGGGTTCCTCTTCCTGTTACCTTGGTAACGTCACTTCCGCTTGTGAACTCGCTTCCTCAATGTAACTCTTCGATTTTCCGGCATTGTTAACTTTTCTCTTGCTTTTGGTTTTCGGTTGGGGGAGAGACACATATTCATTTCTTTTCAGTTATTTTGTTGTAAGAAAATCCTACCACATCTTAAAGTAGAATGAAAAATAATTGAAGAAATATGTAATATACTCTTTCAATAACCGTTCCTCTCATTTCAAATTTTTGAGAACCAATAGCTTGTATATTTATGCTGTTGCCTGAAATATTGATAACAAATAGGAAAATCTCTTCCTCGTGTTTAATATTTGGAATTCAAAAACACATTTCACTTCTATATGCATTTTCAGATTTCAGTTTCACGGAAGTATTTTTAAAATAAACAATTAACGATAGGCGTACTAATTCAAAAATTTATCTCTAAAACTTCAAAAAAGAGAATATGAAATCTTATATATGAAATCAGCTGTTTAAAACAGCAGGGCTGAACTGTAAGAAAAATGTGCTGTTATATTATTTCAACATATGCTAATATTACATGGAAACTTGTGTTCTCGTTTTATAAGGAGATCAGCGGGCAGGCCCTCCAGATATGCGAGTTGCGATCAAAGCAAACTTTATATGTTCTATGTATAATGTATTTCTCTCTTCTCCTTAGCATGCCTTCGTGGCGTAGTTGTCAGCACGCTCGGCGCGTAATCGAGAGATTTGTGGTTAGAGTCCCGGCGAGGGCATTGTTCATTTTTCATCTCTCCTGCTTCTAACTTCTCTACATATATACGCTTGAAAAGAAAATGTATGAAAACATTTCAGTATGAATGAAATCAGTTCAGTCTTTCTAAGCACCAACAATTCGTAAACAGGTTTTTATATTCAAACCAGGGAACAATAACGTTTGACACTTTAGGTTAATACGTATATGGATGACGTCATGAGTTAATTGTAATGTAATGTAAAAATTTCTTCACAATATGAATAAAAGAATTAGAGTGGATATTACATATCGTGTCAGTTATACTAACCTGAAATAATAGAGTTGCCAACAGCAGCTATTTATTTAAAATGATGGAGATTAACGAAAACTTTTGGACATATAACGTCATCACTTGCAATCGCGTGCTTTCTTCAACATCAGAATATGATATTACATAATAATAATAATATGTTTAATGTTTAGCAATGCTGTTTTAATTTGATATTTTGTAAAAGTTACAAATTTTTTATTAGCAAATAAAATTTGATAGCGAGCAGTGGCAACACTTTTACCAATAAAGTAGATTTTTATCTCCAGCGTGTAGCCACTAGGAAAAACAAGTGCGAAATTGTTTGCAATAAAATTGTTTTTTCAAAGTTTTTAATTAATATCTAATAATAATAAAAGTAAATTCAAATAATAAAACCAAAAAAGTAATAAAATAATTTTATAAATTTTTTCTTATTTAAGTGGTATTAAGTAATTATTTTACTATTTATAAATGGAAAATTCTTATTCAAAATTATTCAAAACTATACATATATAGAGATAGATATAAATATCTCTACATATAATAAAAGAAAGAGTCTGTGTGTGTGTGTGTCTTTCGCTCGTGCTGCGCATAAGCTAACAGACCCAGGGCTATGAAATTTGGTACATAGGTGCATCTAGACAAGAGCCAGTGCACTTGGAAGCGATTTTTTCAAAATTCGAATTAGATTATTTTTCCTTTTAAGTTTTTTGACGAAATCGCGTCATTATGAGACATAATGGGTTATAGGAAAGCGAGATATTACTCTATACGTTTCATTTCCACATCATCATGAAACGCAGGCACTTAGCTAGTATTTTACGAACTTAAAATAAATTTCGTATTTCAATGAATCGATTCAATATGAATTCATTTAGCAAAGTGAGCTTAACACATTTATAACGGATTTTTTTTAAAGTTTATTTTAAAAAAATGTACCGTTTATTTTCCTATCATTTTTAGACACGTTAAACTTTAATCCTTCCCACTCCTTTTACAAAAAGAATTTTGTAAAAATAATAATATTTTGTATTTAAAAAAATTTTTAAATGAATCTTCCGAATACACTTCTCACATCTCACATATTTTAAAATACGGTTTTGGCAACAATTTTTTATTCTTATTATTGTTGATAGCTTTTTGATGAAATAGCATATTGTTGATAGATTTTTGATGAAATCGCATCATTTTGAATAGTTTCATTCTTTTAGAAATGTGGGTTCGACAACGTTTTTCATCGTATTTCTTATGTCACTTTTTTTAAGAAATTGAAAAGTTTAAGAAATTGAAAAATTGTTTCTTTTTGCGACGGTAAATTGTTTAATTACTTTATTAGGATAATTAATATCAAGGGATATTGCTTATTTCATTGTAATTTTTTATATTATGTTTTTTTTTTTTTAGGAAATAAAGCTTTTAATCTGTTTATACCATTTGAGTTCTTAAGATTTTGCAAAGGGAAGTTGGTTAATTTATTTATTAGGATAAGTAATATTTGCATTAAGGGATACTTTTTATTTCATTGTCATTTTTTGTATTATAATACAATTTAATTCTTTTTTTTTTGATAAAGTTGTTCTGCAGAGTAAAATTCTGCGCGGAATTGTTTGTTTTTTGCGTTTCTTTCATGTTATTTTTTGCTTATTTCACTGTTTGTAAGCTATTCAAAAGTTTCGCATGATTTGTTTTCAACGAAAAGTTGGTTAATTTTTTTATTATGATAATTAATATTTCTATTAAGGGATATTGCTTATTTGATTGCAATTTTTTTCTCTTGAAAATATAAGACAAAATATTACAAGTAAGTTAAATGGCTGCGATATGACTGCTGATACATTTTCTCAGAAGATTACCTAAAGTATCATAACATTTCAAAATTTCAGAAAACGAATCACTCAAACAATCAAGTAAGAAAATGTTTAAAAAATTTTGACTCATCAGAAATGGCATGGAATTATTGATATTAGTGTAGAATTTTTATATAATGTTTTATGTAGTTATGGTGGTGGTTAAGAAGGGGGATATAAATTATGTTTTAACAAAAGTTTAATACACATCTCATGCAATCAGTTTGCTAAAAATTCAAGATGTTTATGTTTTTCTGGTAATACATCAGGGCTGTATGCAAGGGAGGGGTTTATTCTTAACAAAGAAAAAATAGTTGGAAGAACTTACGGGGCTATCGTTCCCAGGTGTATCTTTTAGGCATTTTTCCGGTACGTTTAAAAGCCAGACGAAGGCTGACCGCATAGCGGCTATTATTTATCTTACACACACACATATATATATATATATATATATATATATATACACATACACTCACATCGCGCCCACGTATGTCCGTACCCAGCCTATATTTCAGAAACCACTGGGCGTAGATGCATTCTTCGAATTAAAAAATATTGTTAGTGCCGTAAAGATTTGTGTTTTCGTATTTCTAAACTGAACAAAAATTAGTTTCATGTAAAATACGAAATCTAACTTTGTAGAGGCATTAGGTTACTTCGAAGGAGGAGAGATGAAAAATGAGCAATGCCCTCGCCGGGACTCGAACCATGGCTCTCTCGAATACACGCCGTGCGCGCTGACCATTATACTACAAAAGCATCCTAAGAATGCGGGAGAAATACCTCATAACTTTTATATGTTCCTTCCGGCCATTATATGTAGGAAGGTTTTTTTTTGTCGTTATGAAAAGCTAAACACAAAACGTTTAATTCTCATATCACAAAAATCGGCCGAGATTTTTGATTTCGAAATTTGTGATCGTTGATGTCATTTTGTCCTTTGAGTGGACGGTTAATAAATGAAGAACTGCCGAAAGAATTTTCATCGAAGCCATTTATAAGATTTCAGCATCTAAAAGTACGTTGTTGAAATCTCCCATAGAAGGCGTAGTAGCACCCCTCAACTGGGGAAGAAAGGTTTCGGTTTGAGAGTTGGTGTGGGTTTTGAGAATGTAGTGTGATGAGTTGTGTAAAGCATATTTGCTGTGTAACTGTACTATGTAATATAATGTATATAATTAAATGTGTTTATTTAAAATGTGGAGCAATTTTGAAGGAGCGTACTTCACATACGTTATTAATATTCTCAATAATAAAGTTCTACTACTTTAGAATATACTACTACTATTTACCTGGTTATTTGTACAAAAATTCATTAAAATACTAATTTTCCTTGTAATTAATGCAAGCAGTATTGCAAAGGAGCTAAGTGCAAATACTGAAGCATGCCAGTATTTTCTAGAATACAGATTCTATAAGATTCTGTGAATAAGACTTCTATTTTGAAAATAATTTATATTGATCAATATTTTTCATAAAAATCTGCATGGAAATGTTAGTCAAGTAACTATTAAAATCAGAAACATTTTTCTAAATGATATTTTATTTTCGTAACGTGCAAAGGCAAACATTTTACTCTTCAAATTGTGTAGAGGCTCCTGAATATGATTCCAGAATTTAATAACGATCTCGGGTGATTTTTGTCATACGAGACTGAAATATATTGTGTTTGCTTTTTATAAGGAGTACAAAACTTTCATAAATATAAATTTAGGGACATGCAACGTGACAGATTTCATATTTTTTATACAATTATTTCTATTTAATTCCCAAAATACAAAAATATGAATCTTCGCTTTGCTTAAAACAATTTTGCATTTGAAGTATATATCACCTTCAACTCACGGTTTCAAAAATAAGGACCAGGAAACGACTTTTGGGAAAAGGCGTGTATTTATATATTATTTGGATGACGGTAACATAAAGTCCATTGCAAACAGCAGAGAAACACGCCAAATGAAACATTTAATTAGTGACACAACAATTTTGAGTTTGGCTTTGATTTATGTCAAGATCTCAATGAATTTCGAGGGCAAGCAGGTATAGGTCCCTTTTCGGTCAGGAGCAAAGAAGTCTAGCAGTTTGATTCTTGCAGATTTCTCTGCTCCTGAGGAAGAGGGCTTGTTCCTGGCTGCCGTCGAAATCGAATGAGATTTTGACATAAATCTATGCCAAACTGAAGGTTGTTGAGTTATTCGTTTTATAAAGTTCATTGTAATCTTTCGCACAGACTTCGAATCGAAGTGGAAGGAATCAGGCGGTTTTCAGAAGTAACCAGTCTGAATATTCAAAAGTCAAGTTCGTAGACGATGTCAGTTTCCTATGACAAACCCATCGCAGATCACGGCCAATGGTACAACTGTTTTAGGCTTTCATGATTTTAAAAGGCAATCAGTATTTTGATAAACTACTTATGGAATTCAAGAGAGGGTTATCAGAAAGAAAACCAGTAGTTTGCATCTGTTTGTGAAGCTTTCTGCCAGGAGCTCGATCAGAGCTAGTTCATGAACATTGCAAATGAATCCGGCGTTCATTCGTTTTATTGACTGGTCACAATTTATATTTACGGAGTGATTAAGTACAATTTACGGAGTGATTAAGTACAACTTTTGCTATGGAAAGAACATATAAGGATAATAACCTTTTGCAATGACAGAACCAGTAACGTGACCTGCATGGAAGTATTTCTGTCATAAATAGTATGTTTTGTTAGCTACACTGAATAGATGCAGAAATTATGAAACAGTAATAAGCTTTCAGTGTATGCTGTTGGATTAGATGAAATTTTGACCCGTACGCTCACGTGCTCCTGCTATGCATCGATGCAAGAGCATAGATTCTATATCTACGGATGGAATTTTATTATTCCTCGCCCCTACTGAGTGAACTTGTTGAGAGATGTCTGAGAAAAAAATTATTCTTTCTGCACTGCCTGGTAGATCATTAGAACTGAATCCTTTTGAAATGGGTGGAGTATGTTAGTAAGATTTGCTGCCAGCAAGAATATTATTATTAATATACTCTCAATATCATTGAACTTTCAACTGTCTATTTCGAAAACGGGAATTGAGAGTCCCAAAGTAAGACTAACAATGTTATTGCACACATGGGCCGTTCATTACGAAGGATACGTTCTTCATTCCCAGCTAACAAACATATTATTCGGCAAACAGTATCCTTGAGTTTTGCAAGGCATTCTCTGGCAAGGGAATATGAATATTTTTCTTGGCAACGCAATCATTTTATTTCAGAATGTTTGGCGGAATTTGCTCATACAGTCTTATACTACACATTACATACTCATGCATGGCAGAGCTTTCACTTCATTCACAATAATCTGTTCGTTGCGCGATGCATCGTTCAGAATGTAATAACCATGGTTAAATAAATAACTATGGTTATTTGTTATTTTTATCAACCACCATACTGTAATCTACATATATAAAGAAGAAAGTGTGTTTGCTCTCTAGTAACTCAGTCACTATAGCTATCGTCACCAAACTTTGTACAATTTTTTTCTGGGCCTTGGAAAAGGTCGACATCCACGTTTTTCCAAAAAGAAAGTAGCTAAAGTCAGAGATATTAATTAAAAACTCGGAAAAACGGTAGTTTTCGTCCTCATTTTTCCGAGCGGCAACAGTTTCGCAAGCTGGAGATGAAAATCTGGTTCATTTCGAAAGTTGTTGCCACTGCTCGCTTTCAAATCTTACAGTTTATTAATAAAAAAATTTCCAAGTTTTACGATCAAAAAAAAATAGCATTGCCAAACATTAAATACATTATTCCCGATTCCAAAAATTCGCGGGAAGCCATTTCGACTGTTCCCATCTTCGTACGAATTTAATCAGCCGAGATATTAATTAAAAACTCTAAAATCGCTAATTTTCACACTCATTTTGAATAGTCTGGTGCGTTGGATCTAAAAATGCATCGGATTACAGCGGTATCGTTCTCTCTGTTGTTAGATACATTACTATCAGTCTAACTTAACTGGCATCGGGTACTTCCGCTAGTTCTAAATAAGAGTGAATGTGGGTACTCTGAAAAATTAACATACATGATTTTCTTTTTGCGGTTGTTGTTGTTTTGTTGATGTTGTTATCTTTCAATAGCTGACTTTGTATTAAGTAAATAATCAAGGTGATAGTCAGGGATGCACTTTTCATTGGCCAAAGTCTTGTTCGATCAACGTTATGCCAAACTTTGATATAATCTTGAAGAAAGATACGGGAAGATGAAATTCAAGAAACTCATGCATAAATTGCAAATACCTAAAGGGAGCTTCCTAATCAAAAGATTTTAAGTGCTTCTTCTCATAAAATATACTGTGCATTTATTATCTAAAGTTCAAACTCGAATAAACGTGGCTTTGGAAGACATTATGCTTACTGGGACTGCAAAAAAAATCCACATATAATATGTTTTCTTAAAACCTAAATCATGCTATGCCACATTTTGAAATTACAAATAGGTTGCATAATTTCGAATTTAATTCGTGCCTTTTGCAAGGCATGAATATTATGTTACTTAAATATTTCGAGAGAATAATAACACCAGTATTGATATTTGATGTTAGAGGTTTCACAACAAACCGAATTCTGGAACAGTGTTGATATAATCGCAATGGTTATCATGATTAGAAACATATGTGAGTTTAAACATTTTATACAGCAATAATGATCTGCAGGGGATACATAGATAACACAGCGGCAAATTGTGTAGCTGTCATACATAATATATGGTATTACAAAAATGGTTTATTAATTACACTTACGATATAATTGTTTGTAAATATCACAAGATGGTATTTGCTATTATATAAGAAATATTCAATAAATTCTTCGCTTGTCTTCTTTGTATGGATAACCAACGTAATCTTTGGGCCCGAAAGACCTCGATATATGTAAGGACTATCTCCTTAAGTTCCCTGATGTATACTAACCTAGAAAATGTATGCTAGAATATCCTTGATAGAAAGCCAAAAATAAGCGGTATTTCCTGCAGTACTTATAGAAGTTACATACTTTAATTTGGGGAAACTATGGTTGGGGGACTAAAGCCCCATAGACTATGCATACTTTTAAGGATGGTCCTTAAAGCATTCAGGGCTCTAGAAATTTCATTTCTATAGCTCTGCCTTTTACAGGCACAGTCGAGAAAGAACGCCTTTTAATAGTCAATAATGCATGAATCCATAGAGTGATCAAACGACTCTGAATACTTGAAAAAGCTAGAATTTCCAGAGAGCAGACTAACTCGCCACCTGAAAAAAACCGAAATTTTACCTGATTATTTGAGATGCTTTGGTTGGCTAAGTTTTCTGAATTCTGCACTACTATCTAGGAACCTCCAGAAGCTATTAAGCTCACTTAAGAAGCATTGGAAATATTTGCTTTAAAAGCTTTCTTTTTTAATTCAAGTAAACAGAAACGACAATTGTTGCCAATTTTTCATTCATTGCATGATAAATCACAAACTTTAAATTTTTGCTTCAGATTTAAATAATTTTTGTTTACACATTTACTAAATATGCATCTTTCTTTTTTCCTCTTGACGAAAATCAATTTCTTTAAGCTAAAAACTTTAAATACTTACTTTTGCATTTTGTACATTCGGGCATCAGATTTCGTGGAAAAGTTTTGCTTCCATCTAAAAAGCAATGTGGAGTTACCTCCCTATTTGTAAATTATCTTTTGATTTTTATTCCTATCTACTGCATAGAGCTGAATGACTATTCAACAAAGTTAAAAGACAACACTCGACGAATTTCTATCACTTTTTTTAACAGAAATCTAAAAGTACCGTAATTAATACAAATTCATGTAAATAGAATTTGTTTGTATTAGTTTGTTTTCCTACAGAGGTGTTAATTCGATGATTCCAAATAAAAATAACAAAGCATCTTTGAATAATCTCATTGTTAAAATATTACAGTAAATTCTTGTCGAACACGGAGTCACGCCATTAGTGCAGGATGTATACCGCGAAATCGTATTCCAAAAATTTAACTTCCTAAAGAAAATAAATGTTAGATGTAAAGGTTACTTAAATATGCATAATTTAAATGTCGTCCAACCGGGATGTTCGTTAGCTACGTTGACTTCCGTACCGAAGACCCAGGGCTCAAATACCGTAGAAGACATGGATATTTGTAAATGTATAGTGTCTGTGCTTATAGGGACACTCTAAAACACTCGTGATTTTTGCTTGAGACAATGACTGACGTACCGCTTTTAAATTTCTGCGGTAAGAAGCGAGCCAACGCCCATCATAAAGCGCTTTCTTCTTTCTTAATTTGGGTCAAACTCTTCTGTGACTTTTCTAATAATTTATTTAAATTCTTGTAAGTTTTAGACGTTTTGTCTTCTTCAATATCACTGCCTTTCCTGTTGGGTATTGTCCTGAAAATCCTTTGTGGCCATTGATTTTGCATTTTGGGTGATTTCTTTGGCTTTATTTGCAATCCATGTAATCTTTTAGCTGACGCCAGCTAGCATACAGTGTTGATGAAAGAATGCATAAAGCATAAGCGAAAGAAGCGTATTAATGAAATTTTTGGCTTTGGACAAATTAAATGGAAACAATTAACCCTCTGACCGGCCAGGGTTTTCACCAAGAAAGCACAAATTTCCCAAAAATGCAAAAAATTATTTTCTTGATTTTAATGTAAAAGTTCTCTTGGTCTTTTATACCTGGATTTGTGTACTTTTAATATATTGCCTTAGTTTCTTTAACATATTTTAATATGCACGTATACATACGTTCTTACACATATCACAAAAAGTATTCTGGGCCGTATATATACGGCCTTGCCGATTAGAGGGTTAAGATAACTCGTACATGCGAAATCGGGTGCCGCAAATCTACTCTCAACAAAGTTTTCTGTATATTCAAAGTTATAGATTACAGAGTTATTTTAAAACTTTTAATATTCCGCAAACTAATATTTTCGTAACCTGTAATTAACAAAATTTAAAGCCAAATGTTCGAATCTAGTTCACGTGTTTCACTTTTAAGACCCCCACATATAAAAAATTGTTGAAGCATTTAGATAAACTATTACTATCTGGATAAGGAAATAAACGATTTATGAGACTTCCTGTCATTGAAATAGCCAGTTATTTTATGTTTGGAATCTTTATTGTCACTTATCTCTTTGTGTTCTCCAACCAAAATTCAAATGAGCTCGCGTGGATTTGAAGTGAGGTTTTGAGATTGTTAAGACAGAGCGTGTTCCTCCTCTTGAAGGCCACGCTACTAGGTTTGCTATTCTAAGAGAAGAGTTCCTATCTTTGGTCTTGCATTATATTTGCCGATAGTTAAATTCACGCCGGTGAAGTCCGAGCCATAAAGGATCTTTTACACCCTTCTCAAATTTTTGCTGTGCTCCAGACATAGTGTTAAGTCGCTTAATATTTATCAAAAGATTAGTCACAATCTCACGCAGTTAAAGACTTCAAAGCTAGTAGATTATGTTTAAAAAGGATTAATGAACACTGCATAAAAATATTTAGTTCTTTTATAGGATATTATTAATTTACAGATTATTATTAGTTATGAATATGCTAACGTTGTTATTTCTGAAGTGAGATAAAATACTATGCTTCCTTCCAAAAAGATTGTTCTAATTTTTTCCCCTTTTTTTGTTTTGATTAAGAAAATTGGAATTTGTTTTTAATCCTATTTTTCTGGCAACTCATGAAAGAAAATATTAAAATTTATTTTTTAATTTACTGTTTTCCTTTTGTAAATGGGTATAATTGCTGTAATTGCTATTGCTGAAATCTTTTTTTCGTGAGACTGGACGGTTTACATGAGACGGGACGGTTTTTCAAAAAGAGCAAATAGGCGAGATATGGTTACAGTGTTTCGGAAAAGGTAATAATAGTCATCCATTACTATAACACTCACAAAATTGGAAGAATTCATTGCTTAAAAAATGCTTAGTTTTTTTCAGGATATTATTAATTTACAGGTGTAGCGTTGTGACCACGGCTTTTGTTTTAGAATAATTTAAAATTTCGAAGCCCCACGTTGGGCGCCATTTTCTTTTATGTAGCGTTGTGATCACGTCTAGCTGTAAACAAAACTGGTAAAATTTAACCCAGACAAACGTTAACATTTAACAAAAGAATTTAATGTCACACAAACACTACATAAAGAAAGTTACACACAAAACTAACAAGAACTAGTACAAAGAAATATTACTCAACATAAGAAGTACATGCTTACAGTCCTCTGCCGAAACTCGAACTAACTAGTTCGGGCATAGGTGTTTTTTGAAGTGTCCGATAAGGTGGCGCTGCAATACAGCGGGCTGTTTGCTAGCGTTCGTTACACAGGTTATTTTTAGTTTAAAACAATAATAATTATTAACATAAAGTACTCTCAGATTTGGTAAACAAACCTGAATAATAGAAAGCAAATATACCATCACATTTTCCTGATATTTTCTTTAGTAAATTAAAAATGTCTTTAATTCAGTAAAAAAAGGAAGAAGCTGTTCATTATTTAAAACTTTATATAGTTTAACCTTTTCACAAATAAGATGGTGTTAAGAAAGTTTTCTATTATTAGAAAGTCAAATGTATACTCTGCATTAAAAAAAAAGGGGACAAGTCTGTATCTTTCGTTCTATTATGCCGATTGGCGAAATTTCTCTTGCGTTTTTCATGTTCCGGAAGTGCGACATAGGATATATATTAGTTTCATAAACGTAAGACATACGGATTTTTTTTCATATTTCAATTTTACTGCTCAGATTACGCCTAAATAATAAATTTCGTAAAGTTTGATGTGAAATTTTCTGAGAAATTTAAAAATTTATCTTGGAGCACTTGTAAGGTTTTAGTTAAACTAACAAAGTTTTATTTTAATTTAAATCTTTCTATCCCTTCTCATTTTCAACTTCCCGTTAGAAGAAGCGCGCGTTTTCAGCTTTATGCTAATTTGAAGTGGAGCCAAGTTATATTTAAACCAGAGGTAGAAACCTCTCAGTGTGAGGCAGCTTTTAGTCTCAGACCACGATCATTCTATTCGACGTTCTCTTGACTAGCTAGCAGTTAAATTCTAAGCCATAGTGCTTTTACGTGATTGCTTATTGAAATAAATCCAAGTGCGTCAGTATTAGTAAATCTTGCTACGCTCCATTTAGTTAGAGGCCAACCTCGCCTTATAGCTCTGCGAGCAACGACTATTTAATTTCTACTATTTAGCTTTAGTTTTAAGTTTATCTGATTGTTCATTTTAGACCCAAGTGTGGCCTTTTACTTTCTGTATCCCTCCCGAGTTGGGAAGTGGTTTGTAAATAATAGTGATTTAATAAAAGAGGATTTTAAATCTTTTTCAAGTGCAGTTATTCTACCACTGAATCACCATATTCTACCACAGAACATAGCTGCATTCAGTTCCCTGTTTCAGATCAGGACTTTAAGCTGTCACGAAGATGTTTTCAAAGAATATGCACCGAACACTCAGTCCTGACACACTTTTTTTCAGTTTCCGCGAATAATTCACTTGCCGAAATTCTTAATTTATGGCAACGTGTTTTCCTTTCCCTTTCATTATTCATAGCTGAAAAAAATACTCATCGTTCATTCTTTCAAATAATTTTAAGAAAGTGCTTAAACCACGTTTGACGTTATTATCGTTTCTAAGAAACATGCCAAATTTTAAAACGCGCTAGTATGTAAATTCACGTATATGTTAAAGTTCTAGATTTTTACAGTTATGCTTAGAAATACACCTACCTTAAGATGATGGCAAAAGTTTTATAGTTTATAGTTTTTGTAATTCAAAAATGATTTTGAGATTTTGTTTTTGTAGATTGTGTTTGTGTGTGCTTGTTAAAATTTTGAGAGCTAATTATTTAAAAACTACTCGTGCGATTTTTACCAAACTGGGCGCTTTGCCATAATATGAGTTGTAAAATCGAAATGTTGCAATTTCAGGAAAGGTTCAATTTTGTGTCAGAATACGTGTGCTAGAACAACGTTATATATAAATCTAATATATATTCTACGTCGCGCTTTCAAGACACGAGAAACACAAGTTAAGTTTCGTCAAACGGCAGAATAGAGCGGGAGATATAGAACTGTCCTTTTTTTACTGCCTTGTACGATGTAAAGGAAGTATTGTAATGGCGAAAAATTACGGGTATCATATTTCAACGAAAATACCCACTTTGACAGCTAACGAATGCCAATTAACGATGTTTTTGCGTGATATCTGTACGTAAGGACAGAATAAAGGACTCTTTTTCCTAAAACGAACTATAAAACTTATTTAAATTGGATTCAGAATTGATGTTTTCGTAGCGTCTGTACGTACTTACGTATGTACGTATCTCGCATAACTCAAAAACGAGTGGACTGAGAACATTTAAATTTTGTATATAGGACTGCTGTAACATGTAGTTGTGCGTCTCCCTTTTTGGTTCTAATAGGCCGCATCAAAAGTGTATATATATATATTACAATTTATATATATGTACCCACTCTGTTACTCGGCTCCGTGAGGTCATTTATTTATTCTTATAGGTAAATTATTTATTTTTTGCTTTAAAAATGATTGAATTATGTTGAGCTTATCGTCTGGTTAAGGTTCTTATGCTTTTAGTTAATCTGTATGCAATAGCTGTAGAATTATCAACAATTTAAATGCTGTTTAAGTGCGACTAAGCCTAATTCTTTTACCATACTAACCATATTTGTTTACATTTGAAACTTAGCAAAAGAATAAATTATATCTTTCTGCACCTTCAGTGTCTTTTTGCCAAGTGGACCAAAAGGAAACTTTTATTTTTAGGCACCGAAAAATCTGAACCGAAATCGCATTGCTTGTTTTATGCGAGTTGTACTTTATTAAGTACAGCACATATTCCATAAGGCACATAATAAAGCTCAGCTTGAGTGAATGTTACGACACTCAAAGCTGTTTAGGCAATCCTTGTTCCTAAGTATGAAATCCAAACCTCTAAATTAAATTATTTATTAAAAACACCAACCCTTCCGCTTTTGTGAAACTCCTTACGCATCTATCCTTTGAACTTAATAATCCAATTTTCTTACTTTTGTTGGGGCAAAAAATCACGAACTCTAGTGTTTACGTTTTAATTAGCCTTTCAATCAATGCATCGCTTTTATTCGCATTTTGCTGCAAATATAATGCAGTACTACCATTATCCGAAGGAGTTTTTGTGATAGCCCTAACGAATATGTATTTTTTCTCGTTTTTATTCTGCCATTCGAGTATTGTTAGTACTCAAAACAGAATGCATTATCATTTTATACATGGCCACTGATTTCCTGAATTTGATGAAAACTTTTAATGAGTCATTGAGATAAAAAACATCAAGAAGAAAATGAGAAAAATAAAAGAAACGGAAGAAGGGAATAAACTTGCAATATGATAGATCATTCTCTGAGAAACGTATAGTTAATTTTTTTACGGCAGAACGTAAATACTGAAAGGGAATTCTTAGCTGTTATAATCGAGAATTTAAGAAAGAAACTTATTGAGATTTTCGAAGAAAATATCAGTTCCTGACACATATTTTAGAAAATTCGGGAAGAAAAAGAAAATATTTTCGTTCCTCTAGCATGCTTTGAGTATCTCTAACTGAAAGTCGTTGCTTTCTGCCACATTGTCCAACTAAACTGCAGTTCAAAAAACGTAAACAGTTCGATTATTTAAAAGTAAATGCATTAAAAATTTCGAAATGAAATTTCATACTATGAAATTAAGTTCAATGTTTTCGCGCAATGAGGTTTAACAAGGAATAAAGGAATGAAGTGGCTTCAAACGCTATCATAAACTGCTTTTAAAAAGTAGAAAGTTTCAGACCTATCAGTTTTCTAACTACACTGATGGCCATTAAAATTGTTACACCAGGAAGGTGGTATGTACAAAACGTCAAATTTGAACGACTGGTACCACATGCTAGGATGTGGAAATGTTTGGCATTCCAAAGCAATGCTTACAAAGAAAGTATGAGTAACGCCATCTACATTGGGTACAAATGCGAAGATTGCACAGGGAGGCATTTCACCGGGTCTGGCATCAGGGTCTCTTTTATAAACTCATCCGATTTAATCTCCCAGACTTTGTCATGCGCCTCATAGCCTCTTTCTTCATCAACCGGACCTTCAAGGTGCGACTGGGGAGTACCTTCACTTCTAGCCGCAGCATTGAAGTCGGTGTTCCACAGGGAAGTATACTTGGGCCCGTTCTTTTCAATCTATACACTCATGACATCCCTCGCCATCTCAGGATTCAGCTCGCTGTTTTTGCGAATGATCCTGCATTCTTGACTCAAACAGCCAATTTCAAATACCTTAGAAATCTCCTTCAAAGCTACCTTCTTCCTCTTCAAGACTGGTCTACCAAATGGCACATTGTTGTCAACACACAAAAATCTGCCCCAATTATCTTCCGAAAAAGAAATTACAGTAGAACACCAGGTGCCTTTCTCCTCTTTGCCGAACCAGTGGAATGGACTAGCAACACTACCTACCTTGAAGTAAATCTCTACAAGCTTACCTTCAAAAATTATTTCAAGAAAGTTCATGAAAACTTTAATTATACTATTTGCAATATGTTCCCACTTCCTGGACGCTGCAGCGAGCTCTCCATCAAAGACAAGGTTACCTTGTACAAGTCAAGTCGTCCTGCTCCCATCTACGTATCTTCGATTTAGATCCAAGCTACTAAATACAAAATTCAGTAGTTTCAGATTCTTTAAAACAAGATTCTACGAATGATCGTTAACGCCCCTTGATATATCAGGAACTGTGTCATCCATTATAACCTTACAATTCAGTATATCAATGACTACATTAGCAACAACGCCACTGAATTTTATCTTTCAGTCAAATATCATCAAAACCAATTATCTGCAATCAAAAACACAGTCCCTTTCCACTGGAAAAATATGCTTATCTTGCTAACACTCTGATAGTTTAATTCTCCTTTTCACTACTTCTACTTTTGCAGACTTCGAGTACACACCTCTTATCCTTTTCGAGGTTTTTCTCTGGGACTGCCTCCACTTGAATATCACAAATTTTAAATCAGACCTCTTTAGAGAATTTTCTCACCATCTTTGCTGTTTTCCTTAAATGCATTCTTGCTATTCAACTGATGAATTTTCAAAACATACCCATAACATGTAACACATACGGAGCAAAAGGACCTTCGTCCCGTTACTCCATTCATCTTATGGTCAAGTTAAGTAAAGTCAATGTTTTCTCATTTAGAAATCGCATTTAAACTTAGCTGCTTGAATAAAGATCGTATTATGCCTAGTGTAAAATGGAGAAAATCTTATCAGCATGTATCGGAATTCGAACGTGGCAGTATTCAAGCCTATTAGGATTATGGTTTATAGTGTACTGTAATCGTAAACGTATCGTGTACTGTGTATCGTAAACTTATTTCAGTTTGTCTGACCTCTACCTTGTTAATTAAAAATTAAATAAACGATAGAACTCACATTTATAACATGGATATGTCTGCGATTCTTGACTAACTATTTTATGTATGGATGCCTGCTGCCAAAAAGCACTGAAATCCCCCTTTTGTTACTAAGCCCAGAGTAGGAAATCCGTAGATAGGGTGGGCGCACCAGTGGTCGAGCGATAAAGTCGCTGAATATTGGTAGTTCGATCCGGGGCTCTAATCCCGGAGAAAGGGCTGGTTTTATGGGCATTTTCGTGGTTTTCCCCATGTATATGAGCCAGTTTTCCTTAGAACGTCCTCCAAGAAGGCATCCCTCGGCTTAGGCACATAGCCCTTCTGTGCTTTGCGGTAATCAAATAAAACAAACAAACCGAACAGAGTCATTATGTTATTTTGAAGCAGAAGACATGAAAAATGTGCAATGAGCTCGCAGAGACTCGAACCGCGGAACTCTCGAATGCGCGCCGAGTGTGCTAACCATTGCACCAGGAAGGTACGCTTGAAAGAGGGAGAAAATGCTTTATATATTCCCCCTTTTAAAAGGCGACTAGGGCTTAGGGGACCCAATCGCAAATCCTGGTGGTGAAAAATCATCATCCACCACCTTATAGTTTGGACGCCACTGTAGAGACATTAGTTATTTTTTTAAAGCAAGAGATGTGAAAAATGAGCAGTGCCCTCGTTGGGACCGTTTGAAGTGAGAGTTCTCAGGAATCTTGGCAATGCAAAAAGTTCAGGTGTTAGTTCAACAGAGCTAATTGATTGAATGGCTGCTTGGGAATCAGAAAAAATGACTGCCTTTGCAAACTTGTAATGAACAGCTATTAATTGCTGTAGGGCTATACAGATGACTACTACTTCGCCATCAGAGGAGGTACCAATGTATCCTGCAGGGGCGTAGAAAGAAAAGAGATTCGAAAACACACCAGCCCAGGCCTTAAAATGACAGTCAAATTGAGAACCATCAGTAAAAATGTGCAGCCAACGATTAGGTGGATATCTAGTCGCAATGGTCTCCAAAGCGAGACATTTAAAAACGCTTGATGCAACATTTCTCTTTCTATGGATGGTTTCCACTAGGTCTAGCCTTACTTGGTCAGTAACTGGTACTGGAATTTCTAGCTTGACCTGATGACCACTCACATTGCAAAAGCATGTACAGAGAAATTCCATAACTTACATTTAAACGGGGACTTGGGTGAAGCATGAAAAGCAGTCGACAAAAACTGGGAGTCAAAGAATATTTTACTTTACCATGTTTATTTTGGGCGTCAGTACAGATGAGAGCTTTCAGATTTTTCAATCTCAGGAAACGGGCAAAAATAACTAATACGAAGATTTGGTAGACTGTTGGCTGGAAGATCCTACCAATCACACACAAAAGTGCTCATTGGAAAAATCGATAACTGCTTACAATATATACAAGTTAATTCTAAATAATATGTGCAAAAAATAAATGCTGGATTGTAAAAGCTACATTCAGGAGATGGCTTCCCAGTGTTTAACTTTTATTCATTGATCGTACTAAATGACTTAAAAGTAGCTAGTGATAATGGAAGTATTAAAAATTTCAAAAAACTGAAAAAAAATTTCTATTCATATCCAAACTATTTTTGACACTTATAAGAATTTATTTAGTTTTACTAACTTTTTTATGTTAATTATCTTTACTGTTTTTCTCACTTCTCATTTTCCGCCCAAATGCTAATTTCTAGCTGACGCATATTTAGATAAGGTATAAAGAGATAGTAATTAAAGGAAGGTTTTAGATTGCAGAACCATAGCGTGTTCCGTCTGCTGAAAGCCCCGTTACTAGTTGAATATCTTGACGGCAGTTCCTCTGCCGCGTTGCCTTGTTCTTGGTATTAGGTTTATCCCGTAGATATTAGGTTCGAGCCAACTTGAGCGTATACTGTCTTTTTGATTTACGCCATGAGTGCTGACTCTTCTGTAAGCACAGGCTGTGCCTTCTGTTGATCTACTGAGCTTAAGTCGTCTAGAGTTCTCACCAAATTTATGTTACCAAAGAGAGTGAGACTCCATGCACTGTATGAAAAACTTTATCAATCTTCAACCAATATTTTGCAATGTCTAGTTACTTAACTTTCAAGAGTGACAACTGAAATAGGTGCAGGAACCAGACAGGAGAAGGATTAAAAGAACTCTTTATTAAACTCTTTAAAAAATCACAATGCGTCGACCTGACGCTAACAGACTACAGTCTGGCTGTCATAAGAATAGCTCTCGCTAGTTTGTCCGCAGCTGTCTGTTGCCGTAGAAACGAGCCCTGACACATTTTTCGTAGGTGTATCTTCGTTGGGGTGTTTTCGTGCTCGGACAATAACTCAACTAACAAGAATTAAACTTAAAATTCAAAGCTATTAACACAACAGTAGACTTCCTCCAGGCTCACATAATTCTTTTACCTAAAACCGCGTCGAAGTCTCGTGGCGGCAAAGTAATAGCAGTTATGCCACTTTAACCAGCAATAAATGCAGAAACAGAAGCTCACGCTACAAAGGTACATTGCTCGCTCACTTTTTTCTAACTTTTCCTTGTAGAACTCAGTATTTTAAACCTTTACTCCTAATGGTAGAATTGGCATTCCTTCTCGCGCGGCACCAAACTTAAATATTCTGGTATTCACAATTAGGGGAATGAAGGCTTATAGGAAAGGAAGCATAAACTTAATTGGTTAGTGAAAATAAATATAAATCCGTACAATTTCAGAAGAAGATTTCAGTTATTTCAGACTTACGGTCATTTATGAAGAATTTTGAGTTCCATATTTATTATATTTTAGAAGCATGTCTTTAATTTAATAAAATTGCAAAATTAGATTTCCTTAAAAGTATTTCAAGGCTAGTGAAAATCATAACGGATTTAAAACATGAGAGCTAATTATTCTCAGTGGATTTTGAGGAACTAGAATACGTTAACAATACGAATAATCCTATTAATTGTACACTAGAATTTCGATTATCCGGCGTAATACTGTTACAACTTAATTAACGAGATTAATACGAAGGGAATCAAGTACCTTTCCAATGCGAAAATATACATAAAAAATAATAACGCATTTTAAGTTTAATATACTGGATGGTCATAAAAAACTTCTCCGAGATATGAGATCCTAGAGGCCTATTCGTCCAGCCAATCTAAATGAAATTTCAGTTATTTTTATTTGAAAGTATACGCTAGAGATTGTGAAGATTTAAAACAGTAGAGCTTCCGCGGTTACGATTACACTGAAAACATTTCAAAATTCTGAATGGTTAATACCCATTATTTCCCTGGCCAAATTGATGAGCTCACTAAAAAACCATAAATGGCGTTGGAACGATGCACGTTTGACGAATATCGCCAACGTAAAACATTTGCAAAGAGCATTATAAAGACTAATAAGAACACAGGATGAGATGCATAGGGATGAGACGAGGAAAAACTCTTAATTGGAATAAATCTGTGGTTTAATCTTCTTAGATTATGTGACGGAAAAAGTTAACCAGGTGAAAAATCTCGCAGTAAAATATACGAAAGAATTCATCTTAGCTTGCAGAGATTATTTGGGTTCCCCTAAAAGTCAAATGCGCTGTCAACGGAACTCTGGAATCTTATAAGGGTCAGTTTTATGTTGTAACCACTTGCACGACGAGAACAAGTACAATGCAGCTCTAGCTCATTTGTATGCTGCTGTTTTACTGTTATTTTAAAAGTAAGTATATAAGGTATTTCTCCCGCCTTCTTTGCATGCCTTCGTGGTGCAGTGGTCAACAGGCTCGACGCGTATTCGGGAGGTCCGTGGTTCGAGTCCCGGCAAGGGCATTCCACATTTTTTATCTCTCCTGCTTCTAAATAACCTAATGTCTCTATAAGTATTTCGAAATATAATAACTGATTTACCACATTTTGATAAATATGTGTAACATTCGAATAATATTACATTATACCTCATGTGAAACCCTCTGAAGATTTATTTTTAGTATTTGCAGCTGACAGTCTTCTGATTTGTTTCCTAATGTTAGAATGTTACTATGGAATCGACCCCTTCTTCTAACCCATTGGTTTCACAGGCAGACATCATTATCAGATGGAAAAGGATGGAGCGGCTTTATTGCTACGGAATAACACGCGGGAATCCATCTTCTATCGTCGCCATCTTTCGATCACCTCCCCCTATTCAACCCTCAGTAATACTGAACGAGTGATGAGGCTTTTCTCTCCCTATCCCCTCCACAGCCCTGTTCTTATATGTTTCCGTACTTCGCAATATTTCATAAATGGAACTTTTATTTCCAGCGCTCTTCGGGTGCAGTCTTTCGTACAGAAATGTGTGCACTTTCCTTAGTTGACACAAACGAATGGAGACGAGTATACCCTTTATTCTTGTGTGAGCTGAGGGATGTTGTATATATTGTTTGCTCGAGTGTATATTGTTTGTCTTTCATAATTCAAAATATCTTGCTACCGCAGAAAAGAATTTGACTTTGAAATTCGTGGGATCATACTGTATGATATGAGAAAATACAGATTTCTGTGGTGAATATTTAAAGCTTCAAAGTAGAATAATATCTTCACATCTGAATATTTCATACGCAACAATTCCATCGCTGAGAAATATTCCCTTCATAGACACTCTGATGTGGAAACTGAGCTTTAATATATAATACAGAAAAGGCTTGCGTTATACTACCAATTAAATCTTAATATAAGACACATCATTTAGTAATGTTCATCATTGACATTTTTCAATGCGTTTGGCAGGGTTAAAAGTTTGCAAATAAGGTGACCTCAAGTGAATGAACTTGATATATCGGAAAGGTTCTGCAAAATGAATAAAGAACTAGTATTGAATTCCATACGTTGTTCTAAACTCGAATAAATATTTTTTTCCTGTCCTGTTAAAAAAATGTAAGTGTAAATTATCTTAATGGTTCTTTATATATTATAGTGCAAATGTGATATGCATATGATTTTCCAAAAAAACATTTAAAAAAAAAACTTGCATTATAGCAGTACCAGTACCATAGATCGTAATAAAAATGGTTAGGTCTGAGGGTTTTCTTATTTCAAATCTAATTTATTATATTTCAGGTTTCTAATACCTAATATTAAATATAATCAGCTTTAGAATTTAAACTTTTTCTCAGTCTTGATGGCTTTTGATTAGACGAAACTTTTCTGCAGGTTTTCATCATATTTTTTGCAGGCTCCTAACATACAAAGAGATCTCATTGGTCCAAAATTGCGACATATTTGCAAAATTAATTGTTTACTTAAGTAGTTTTGATAAATGCACGTTATAACAAAAGCGTATTTAAATATGTTAAACATTTTTGGGATAGTTTCTAACTGAATCACACGCACACGTACCAAAAGTACTGAGTTTTAATGGCGCTGGTCAAGATCAAACCACCGCTATCAGAATTTTCAGTCGGTGGATTCAAGAAGGGCACATAGAGGGACGAGAGTGATATCAATGAGCCTTGTTTACAAGAATCCAAGACGCCAGGTATCTTGCCCATATCGGTGTTAGATATTGTAGAGGCGCATCACGTACCTTTGATACGCTGCTCAGTGCCAAGTGTCCTATATATGATACGAAGACATCTGCTGCCATGGATTTTCACAAGGCGACTAAAACTTCAGCCTTTCTTGATGCTATAGCATATAAAACTGCGTCTATATGACAGTATCGAACGAAGCACATGGAAACATCAATAGCATGATGTTTTCTGACGAATAACGCCTTCGTTTACACCATCATAATGATCATATTCGTATGTGGAGGCATAGAAGGAAACAAACATTAGAAGTTTGCTTTCTTTATTGTCACACCAACCTAGCACATGGATTGATGGTATTCGTGCCCTTGGGTATATATTTCATTTTCCTCTAAAATCCGTATCCGGAACTCTACCAAGGCACCGTTAGATTACTGTGGGTTTAATACTTATGTCTGTAATTACTGCTGTTATTATCAATAGCTCAGTTTTGCAAAGTAATTGGTCAAGGAAAGTCTGCATTTGATAACATCACTCATTCTGCTGTTTCAATCGGTGTTATGAAATTTATATGACCATATATACTAGTGTGAAAACTTCAGCAATTTTCTGATTTTGGCTGTAACTTCGCAAAAAATCAATTGGTAGATATGAAATTACTATTAGAGAGGCACAATATACTACTTAAAGGATGAGGAAAGTACAGTAGCAAAAATATGAATGCGTAGAGAGCAGAATGAATACAAAAAGGCTTTATTGGCAGAAAGGAGTTGGTAGAAAAATCTCTCTGGCCAAGGATTGAGAATAACAAACCACTAAGCCTAAGTAAGGGATATGACCCCCCCCCCCCAACTGCAGTTTCGTTTCACTGTTTGTCGATATTCAACATCAGATTGTAAGGTTTATCCTAATTTTATTAACAGTTATTTTAAGTTATGCTTCTTTCCTATCAATTCTAATTTCAGCTTACAATTTCCTATCAGAATGTAATTTCAGAAACGCAGTGAATGCAAATGTGTAAGAGTACTATTTAAGTCAATGCTTCATAGACTTCGAGAGAGAGAATCTGATTTCCTGACTAGCGCGCGTTTGCTTTCTGGCTACATCTCTCTTAGCTATTACTACGCTCGGCCATATCTTAGGCCCTTGCAAGGCTTCGCCGCTTTAATTAATACATAGGGGCCAAAAAGTTAGATTTTGATAGCTTCGGCTATATAATTTAAGAGCTTTAGTTAAGCTAGTTTTAGTTCAATTTATTAGTATTTAAGTTCAAGCCCGAGTGGCGGCTTTATTGTAAAGTTCCAAGCCGAAACTGATTGTAAATATACTGAATAATAAAGGGTTTTAAACCCTTCTCAAGTCTCACGGGTTCTGTTCACGCTTAAGCGATTATTCGCTTATTAAGCGTTCGTGGGGTTCGGAGTTAGAACATTAGATTTAAAGAGTTGAACCTCATACAACTATAATTAATATTCTTAAAAGCTTTATAAAGCACTTGCATTTTACTATATACCTTTAATTCGCTGAGCAGTCAATATGATTGCCATTGGCTCTTCTAGGAAGGGAGAAAGCTCGGTGCTTCTAGTGTTAATTATATCAAATAGGTATGTTATTAAAATATAAAACAAAGATATAAATAATGTAAGAAGTATCCATATTGATTTTAAACTATTCAGTTCATTGTAATGACGTGTACTGAATGTACTCTTACATTTGAAAAGACAAATTAAAGATCTGCTGTAACGTAATCTCTAAGTGGTAACCTGATTAATGATATGCTTGTTTTGCATAAAGTAAAATGATTTGAGAAAAGTAAATATTAGACTACAGACATTTCTGCTTTTAACAGCTGTATATTCATAGAAAAAAATTGTATATATACCAGAATGAAACTAGTATGATTAGTAGTCAGAATAGTGCAATTAAATCATATCCTCAAGTAATAGTATGATTAACCTTAAAATATTCCGAAAAGCTGCGTGTTTATTGCTTATTTTGTGAATGCAATTACATGAAACAGAATCCAAAACTTGTCAAACTTGTTTAAGTTCCGATTTTCGTAAAATACAGCCGCGAACGGAACTTTAATGCCATCTTAAAACCCTCAGGGTAAATTTGAGACCTCAGTGCAAAATGAATATTCATTATTTAAATCAAATGAAGTGATAGACAGGAACATAGAGTAAATTTACAGAAACGTAAGCCACTTTAAACGAATTAGGTAAAACTTTTATTCGAGATAAAGTTATGTGGTGCCTCCAGGACCCCAATGTGTCATTAAGAGGGTTGATTATCAGTTGCAGAGTTAGGTACCATTGTCCTAAAACAGGCAGCAAGGAAAGAACTGAATTTAAGACACGACTTTTGTTTCAAACATGTAGAACGTCAATGGCGAGATAATACCATTGTTAAACCCGTTCAGTAAAGAAACTGGAACTAAACTTCGGGTATCACTTTTGTTTAAATAAGTTTATAGAGTTTCAGAACTTGTTGCCTTGCAGAGTGTTAAGAATGTATAATTAGCATTTTCAAGAAACCTCTTTGTCTTCCAATAAACGGTTAATTTTATTTGTATTTATTTCCGCCTAGTTGTTATATGAGCTTGTTGATAACTATTACTTATTGAATTCTTTAAAATCGATAATTCTTTGTAAACTTCCGTAGTAATTAATTATAATACTGCTATTGTAAGCAATTAAAATATCCCTAATGTATTATTATGGTGTAATAGTTAGGATATCAATAAGATATATTGCAGCTTAGATTCTATGTTCAGAAAAGACGCAGCAAAGTTTCATTTGCTCATTACTATAATAATCAATATGTCGCTATAAAAATGGCAGCTGATAACTCATTAGCACACTTAGAATACTCAACTACAGGACAGTTTTTGCTTTAAGGCTCGCTTTGGGTGAGACAGGTAATATAGTGGATTAAAAAATTCTGCATATTCTCTGTAGTGTAGTAGTCGGGAAGCAAAACTTTATAATGAATATCAGAGGTGACTTCCGAGCGAAGGAATAGAGAATTTTTCAAATCTGCTTCGCTTTGTCAGTTCAAAGGGGCAATTTGCCCAGAAAAACTACTAATTTCGTTTTGGCATTTTGCCTTGACTCCCTAAAAGCATTGTGTCACTTCTCAAATTGTTGCCACCGAATATTATTGCCCTGTATTATATTTAGAGAAATTAAATAACGAAAAATCTGCATAAATGTATATATGTTTCTCGCATTGTGATAAAACAACCGTACCTACAGCCATCAAATTTTGAATATTGAACTTTTCCAACCAAATACGGGCATCTGGAAGCCCAAGTTTGAAATTTGGAACTTGTTTTATTATCGATTTCATATTTTGTAAAACTTTAACGAATTTTTGATTAACAAACTCAAAGATTTCAAAGCGAGCAATGGCAACGTTGTACAGAAAAAAACATTTTTTTATCTCCGGCGCGCGAGACTGTGTATCGGAAATTCTAAAGATATGCTCAATTTAAAATTAATTTGCGATATTTCTCTTGAACTGAATTTTATGGTTTAAGTGCGAAGAACATGATACTTAATAAATAAAGGTATCACACAAAATGTTAAAAAACACCCCTTTCGACGTAATTTGAAACCGGAAACCTTTCAGATTTTTCTTCTGTTATGTTGTTATTAAAGGGGTTATAATTAATGTTAAAAAAGATGAATAAGACCTTAATGATTTCCTTGAAGAATGATCTTAAACATATGCTTTAGCGAATCTTCTTGAAAGAAGGCAGAAGCAGAGTACACATTAGTGAAAGAAATTTTAGAAGAAAGTAATAATTCTGGAAAAAACAAAATAAACTTTTTTATATATTCTTTCTAAAGCTGTATAATCTCACGTGTTTTGGTAAATGTACTAAATCACGACTCTTACTTAAGCTAGTTATCGCTACGTGTAGATGAGCAAACAGAAACATAGGAAGAGTTTAAAAGACACTTTTATTTAAAAGTACGTAAGTTGAATAGAAGGCACACCTGGGGCTTACAAATCAGTTAGCATTTATGGAAATTACTCAAAAGTAGCATTTTAAATTAAAACTAAATACGTTTTATTTAACCACAGACTACGCAGAGATATTTAAACGGGCAAGTTGGCTCACAACCTACACCGACGTGACAGCACTATCTGCAAGAATAAAGTAACGCCGTAGACAGGAATGATTATCGTAGAATAACGAGAAGCAACGTGGCCTTCAGCAGGCAGAAAACGATCTCCCTAAAACAATTCCAAACCTTCACTTAAATATACGTGAGCTAATTTGTATTCTGGAAGGAAAATGAAACGAAAGAAGTGCGAGGATAGATTCATAACGTAAATAACTGGTTAATGAGCATAAATACCTTAAAAAGTAAACATCCGAAGACGAAAAATTTCAGTATGTAGTTGAAAAGGATAGTAATAAATTTTATATACAAAATTTAAGGATATATTCACTAAAAGTTTCACCTTATTTATGAAAGTTCGTAATCTAAAGTGCATATCTAGGACCATTCATTTAAAGAAAATGAATCCGGTGTCAAGCTTTGCTAGCCCATTTTTACGTCTCCATTTTATCAAATGCTCGTTTCTCGTTTATAATGGGACTTTTAATGCATCATACTTGTCTTACTATGCCTAAAATCCTAATAGGTAATATGATAGAGTGAGCGTGTACTGCTGTTTTTGCTGCGGATCACACGAAGTCACGAACAATCAAGATACTGGCTCCCGTTAACAAGGGACTAACATCTCGAAATTCTTACTGCTCCTTCCGAGTTCCAGTAAAAAGTCTCAACTCAAAAATCTTCCATTGACGAGCGTCTCAAAAATTCTCCTTTCCACTTTGGGGTTTCAGTCAAAAGTCACGAACAATCAAGATACTGGCTCCAGTTAACAAGGGACTAACATCTCAAATTTCTTACTCCTTCTCCGGAGTTCCAGTAAAAAGTGACGAACATTCAAAATTCTTCCCTCAGCTCTCCCAAAAATACGGGCTGCCAGAAAACCAGAATTTCGCTCACTTTCAGGGACCAAAATTCCAATTTTTCACCCAAACTGACGAAACAGTCAACTGCGCATGCGCGACCAGCCAAAATCCCGGTCAGACACGGTCTCTTTTCTTCGCCAATGTCCATTGTCCTAGCAAAAAAAGGTGAAACAGCAACTCTTTAAATCTTCTGACGTACACCCTTTTCCCACGGCAGCAAAAACAAAGAAGATCCTTCTAGAACGTTCCAAGTTGACTCATCCTTACCCGAACAACAATGACACTGCAAAACTTCGTTCCTCACCAATCTTTCCACCCACGAAGAAACGCCATAATTAAATACAAGGATATAATATTGAAGCATTATATATATATTTTTTTTCAAACAAAAATATAAATATTACCAAACTAAAATATTAATACCTTAATTATTAATTTAAATAATTGAATAAGATTCTGATTTTTCTAAATGAAGGAAATATTTAACTTGAACTCTTTTTTTTTTAAATTTGCAGACAATCATCAACACAACAATTCCTACATAACAGATGCAATCAATAATTCTTCAGTGCCGCATTTATTCATACCTACTCCTGTTTCGTTTTTAAATTCCTGCCTAGAAACCAAATGGAAAAATAGCTGGATATACGAAGAAACAGGAAGAAGAGCATTTCAGGTTTTACCTACCCCTTCCAGAAATTTCACCACTACAAATCGTTCAATCACCTACTTTTTAATAGCTCATGGACCATTTACTGCTTATCATTTACGTTTTGGACTTCATCATAGTAATCTTTGCATTTGTGACTCCCCTGGCACCATTTACCACTAGATGTTCGAACGTCCAATAGCCAAGGATCTTCACTTTCAACCGTATACACAAAAAAAAGTGCTCAACTTTGTTTTCCTAAATTACTAAAAAGTAAAATTCTTCGTAATAAACTAGATAATCTCATAAAATATCTCTCGACAAATTGTGATTATTTCAAAGGCCATAATCATCACGCAAGATTAACTACAAGACATCCTGAGTGTGTAGAACTCGGTAAACCTTTACATATTTCTGAATGAATGATACTTATATAGAAACATGTTGGGCTAAAAACTTTCTGGAATTTTTGTATGTATATGCAATATGTTTATGTAAATTTTCTAAATTGTCACCTGTTTACGTAAAATTTCTGAATTGTTAAAGTTGAATTTTTGAAATAAATAGCAGTTTGGTATCGATCCCTCTTGGGATAGCCGGTAGTATGTAGCCCCACATCATAAACAATTAACCGAACCGATATACCTAAATGGTGGTACGGTTGTCTATGTAGTTCCCTGCCCTGCACTGGGCTTGTCGCCAAAGCCTCTCGATTTCAGGAGGGCTGACGAACCAATGATTGTGTCTTTTTCGGATATCTTTCCAGATATAACGAATCAGAGGATGTAAAATACTACTGAAAAATTAAGGAGGTGTGGCTAATTCAGTCTGACGAAGTTTTTCCACCGAAACAACACGCCAAAATTCTCTTGAACTCTCGACTAGACAAACCCTCGTTAGCAAGTTCCTCACATCACAAGGACTACACTTCACTTTTATAATTGTTGTATGCTATCCATGAATTATATACATGTAAAGAGCTTCTGGGAATTGCAATAAATATGTTTTGAGTTCAAAAATGCAGTAAGCACAACGCGAACTCACAAATTTACTAATCATTATATGTAGTCAGAAGCGTTTCCTGTCGCCGGTACCTACATTTTCTTGACACTCAATAGCTATGATCTCGATATTACGTTTCCAAAAGAGCCAGGTAAAATACAGGAAAGTTACCCTATGTAAATAAGCTTGAACTCTGATAAACTTTGTAAAGATCCTAGTTATTCGTAACTATTATAAGTGCAATTTTTAATAAATGCTCTGTTTTGGACGAACTGAAAAATATTAACCTTATAGCTTGTAAAATTATTATGAAGTTATTATGTGTTGTATGTTAAATTTAACATGATTGCTATTAAGAACTAAATTTAGCATAAGTCACGAAAGTAACTAATAATTACTAAAGTAGGCGGAAATGTATATTAGAGCTTATAACAGTAAGACTTTGACTTAGATGGTCTCGAAGTTACGTGGTTCCTTATTTTCCTATCCCGCTTTGTATTTTACAAACCACTATGCAAGCAATTTCGCACGCGTTTATCAGTGTCGCAACGAGAGGTATGCATGGTGGAACGACAAGTCGCCGGCCAACAGTGTGTCTTCGACGGCGCATTGATTCTAGAGGAAAGCGGAGGTTTGCTCGCAGACGAAGAGCTACAACAGCTGAAATCATCATGAGCTACAACAGTGGCAACCTAGACAATGTTTCTCGAAAACACTGTACAGCGTACTTTGCTGCGTATGGGCCGGAGGCCGAAACATCGCCCTGCACTGACGGCACGTCATCGCCAGCTGTGTCTGCAGTGCGTCAAGAAACATCGGAATTGGACATTAGAAGAATGAAAGGAATTTGCATGGTCCGACGAATCACGTTTTCCGGTCCATCACATCGACGGGCGTGTGCTAATATACCGATTTCGAAACGAAAGCCTGGCTCCCGGATGCACAGTTGGACTAAGACAAGCCGGTCGTGTGAGTATTATGGTGTGGGTAATGTTTTCTTGGAGCGCATTCGGACCCATAATCCCCATAGAACAATCCCTAACACCTGCGCGTTTCGTTGTAGACCAGGTTCACCCATTCATGACAACGGTATTTCCGGCAAGGGATGGTGCTTACCAGCAGGACAATGCATCATGTCATAAGGATCAAATCGTCAGGAAGTGGTTCGAGGAACAGCCCAGTGACTTTCAAGTCATATCTTGGCCTCCGAATTCCCCTGATATTAATCCAATAGAGTATTCGTGTTCCCACCTGGAAAACCAAATTAGTGCTTCCACGTTACCCCGCCGGAATTGCAGGACCAGTTAGTGAGCGCTACGTATCAGCACCTTGTGGAGTCAATGCCACGCTGGGTACTGGCAGATTTAAGGGCTAAAGGTGGTCCTGCATGTTATTAACAAAGTGGTCATAAGGTAATGACTCTTCGGTGTATAATTTCGATTGCTGCAGTTTACTTCTGAAGAGAAATGACAACAGTCAGTCTGCAGAGACATTAGGTATTTTTTGAAGCAGGAAGCTGAAGAAATGAGCAAAGCCTTCGCCGGGCATCGAACCACGGACCTCTCTACTACGCGTGGAGTATGCAGACCACTACACCAGGAAGGCATGCGAAGAAGGCGGGAGAAATACCTTTAAGTCAAGTTGGGTAAATTTGTTTTGAAGGAACATTGATACTTTAATTGCGGTCCAAACATTTTTCCGTTTGAAGCACAAGGCGAGAACTTCTCTTTTAGCTTTTCTCTCGATACAGAACAAACAATTCATATTACAGACCGGCACCTGGTTCCAAGGCCCATCTCTTCACAGCAGAAACGAATTTAGGATTATTCCGTGTTATGCTTATGATAACATTTAAAAATTAACCATACCATCTAAAGGACACTATAATGCTTCTTTTACATGTAGTACGAAATGAAAAATGTTAATACTGGAATATGAACTTACTATTATTAAAGATTTTGAGTGCGGAATAAAAATACTTTGACTCGCAAAAGAAATTGCAGCTACCGAAAACCACAGTTAGAAACCTTTTGAAGGATATGAAAAGTATTCTTATAATTGTATAAATGCCTAACCATTGAACTAAAGTAAAATCATAAGTGTCAATGTATTATTCTGGATGGAAAATGATAATCAAGTAAGAATGAAGGGTTTTACAGTGTCTCAGAAATTTGAATTAAAAGTGAAAATTTTACAGATAGTAAGGGATGATTAAACCAATTTAAAATTCGCTGTAAATGGCATAGCTTCACATAAAGCGAAGAGCTGGCAACTGCAGATGTACAGGCCGCGTCTCCTTTTTTTTTCAAGGAACTAAGCCTTACGACAGAGGAATATAGCTGCAACAGCCAAACCTTATTTAACGTGGACGAAACCCATCTTTTCTGGAAGGAGACGCCTAAAAAAACTTTTATTGTGCAGAAAGAAAAACCTTTCCATTCTTTAAGAATTCCAAAGATTAGCTTAAAAGTGATGGCTGGTTCTGATTCGGTTGATGGTTTCAAGTTGGAAACCTCTTTTTCTATTTTATGGCTCCGAAAATCCGAAAGCTGTAAATATCAACCTACAGTTGACATGTCAATAATTTGAAGAGGAAATTTTGAAGTTTGAATGAGAGCCAATGTTTTTTAAGACTGGTCTGGTCTACTTTATACCGAAATCAAGTGTCTGTCTAAGCAACTTCCGTTTAAAGAGATGTTTCTTATCAATAAAGTTCCTGGTCATCCTCGCTTCACTTTAACTGATTTTGATTCACATACTTCCTCTCCTCCAAACATGCAACTTGCTTCACCCGATGGATGGGGGTATCATCAAAATCTGCCAAGCCTGTTACATGAGATAGTCGTCTGTACACAGCGAAAAAAACTATATCTCCCGTTCTACTGAGCCGATTGACGGAATTCAAATTTCGTTTTTTATATCTCGAGAGCGTGACTTAGGATATATATTAGATTTATATATAGCAATGTTCTAACCTAGGTATTTTGACACAAAATCATACTTTTTCTGAAATAACATACCAATTGTTTTCCATATTTCGATTCTACGACTCAAATTATGCCTAGATATTAAATTTTATAATTTTTGGTGAGAAATTTATGGACAAATTTAAAAATTTAATTTTTTTCAGTTTGCGCCAAGAATAATTCACTTGGTGAACTTCTCAATTTATAGCAACCTATTTTCCTTTACATTTTTTCATTGTCCACGAGCAGGAAAAAAGTCATCGTTCATACTTTCGAATAATTTTAACAGAATACGTAAAGCACATTTTCGTTATTATGCTTATAATAAATACGCCAAATTTCAAAACGCGCCAAAACGTAAGTTCACGTATATCTTAAAAAAATTGAATAACAAACTCTCATTTTTTGCAGGTATGCTTAGAAATACATCTACTTTAAGATAATGGCAAAAACTTTTTATAGGTTATAGTTCAAAATTGGTTTGCAAAAATTGATAAAAATCATTTACAAATACAAATTTTAAAAATAAATCATAACTAATGGGCGAATTTTATTTGGAATGAACCTAAATTTCGAAATATGAGAGGAAGAAACAAATAAGTTTAATAAAAAAGAGATATTAATAAATATATACGAAATTCAATTAACATTAAGGAGCTAAATTCTTGAGACCTAATTCTGTAAAAATTCTAATCGTGCGATTTTTACAAAAATTGAATCTGACTCAGTTGAAAAAGAATTACAAATTTTGCAAGATAGATAAAAATGAGGAAAGTGCTCTGTCAACAAGAAAAGAATTATAAAGTCTCGCCTTCTTTGGAAACATAAACTACTTGAGACGCAAATCTGTAAACTGGAAGAACTATCGCTATGATCAGTAAGACGACAGAGAAAATGAGAAGGGGGAAATATACGTTTTTATTAAACTCAAATAATTTAACAGAAGGAACTTCTTGTGCTTACAAAATCAGCCGGCAATTATGGAGTAACCTAAAAAGTAATGAATTTAAATTAAACTAAATGAAGTCGTAGTTCAGCCAAAGGCTACAATACACACAAGCTGGTCAAATCTAATATATCGGTGTGATAAGCGTAATGGCGAAAATAACGCAACTCCACAAACAGACTGTTATTAAGAGATTTAACTAGTAACATGAACTTCAGCAGGGGGAACAGGCTCTTATTCAACTGTCTGAAACCTTTCTTTAAATACTATCTCTTTCTGCCTCATCGAATGCGCGGGAGCTAAAATTTGCATTCAGACAGGCAAACAGAAAGGGAGAATGACAGTAAAGATTCTGAACATAAAGTAACTGCTTCGTTAAAAAGGAATAAATCCGCATAGAATGAAGAAATTATTAGTTACCTTTTAAAAAAGTTTACATGATAAAAAAAGTCACTGAGTCTTTAGAGAAGTTTGTTCAATTTTATCAAGCTATCAGCATTGAAATAACCCCGTTTTATGTCTCACTATTTCGTAAAGTCTGGGAACTCTATTACTTACTTTTCTTTTGCATGATTGTAGCCCTTTTCGTTTATTCCACTTATCACTTAATTTATCACTTATCACGTAATTTTCTAGTAACGCTAGAAGTTATAGATAGTTATAGATAGTTATAGATATATCCCTTCTACTGTTACTAAGAAAAGAAAATTATAGGCCACTTAAATATGCAAAAGTTTATATTTCACTATAACACAGCGAATTTTATGCTATGAAAGTAAATGAATCTCACGTTATAAAAATAACTTATGTACTTCCCTCCTCGAACAGTAATTTGAAGTATGAATGATTATACAGCAAATCAAGAATTTGTTCCATCAAGAGCAATAGACTGAAATTCAAATAGACAGAATCTTTACTGTTAAAAATCCTTTCATAATAATGATAGACATAAAAGGAATAAGTTAGATCCATCTAAAATCACGAGGGAAATCAGAATTCGGAGATCAAAGAGCTCACTGACTGATTTAATCGATCCCTCAGTTTATCTCAGCGACATTTACGTTAAAACATACTCGAAATTTGATCAAGAGCTCTCATAGTATAAAGGATGAGTAAATATTCCGTTTAAATTGCGCGATTCTGGAATTTAGATCAGACTGTTCCCCATAAAAGTTCAATTATATCTCATATTTTGCAAATAGTGCAGTCTTTTGTAAGTAAAAGGTTTTAAATGCGAATTTTGCTTGTGCCGAAAGAAGAATTTTATATCAGAATAAATATTATACATTTATATTCATTTTTATATTTCTTCCGAAATTTTTGAATTATATTTTATTCTTTTGTCTTGTTATAAAAACAACAAGAAACATTTATACTTTACGGTGCATTTGCATCCAAATAAAAAGAATTCATTCTTCGGCTGCATTGATAGCTTTTTCATTATGTATACATTTTTCTCATCTCCTCTGCTTTCAAAACATACTCTTTTATACCTTACATTTTCTCGAAACATCCGTCGTTCTGAATTTATTTTAAACCTGGTTGTTATAGAAAAGAAATTTGCACTTTTTCGTGAAATTACAAAAGAGAGCTATTAAAACATAGTTTAACTATGGGTGTATTTAGTTTGAAAAACCAATTTTAAAGCTTTTAGATCATTTTTAAAAGATTCAGAACATTTGATTTTCATTTGCCCAAGCGAATTTCAAGTTTGCAAGGATTATTTGAAAACCATTACGAGGATATTTCCAACATGAGATGGCAACACTATCTTTCTTAAAAGAAATGAAAATGATTTAAATTTTTTATTCCAATTTAGCAAGTGCGAAAGCGACGCCCGGTGATCGAAATTAGCAATTCTAACTTTGCTATGTTTCATAACAATGGCAGAATCGAAAGGTACCAACAATTCTAAATTGAAGACATTTGAAGCGAATTTTGTGCTTGGCCAATGAAATAAATCACACAGAATCAGGGCTGTAAAAAACAGATGGGAAAAGCGTTGTGATATATTTCAACCTAAAATGATCCTGTAAACAATGATGTGTTAGTTGGCTCTTTGCCTTAATAAAGGAACCATGTGTTTGCAGTTTCGAAATGACCACGCAATCACTGGTTCTTTAAATGCTCAGTTGCCATCAGATGCTTATACGAGTCACCATTTTTTTTTCTTTCTGAAGATGGCGGATGTTGTGCATACCATCTGTGTTCAGCAGTCTTCCTTCTTTTCATGAATTTTTAATGCCCATTCATTAACGCCTTTCATTCATTCGAAGACTTCGGATGAAGAGAAAATAACATCCCCATAAAACCTGTCAAGTTTCACAGATAGATTGTTCAAACCCTATTTCAGATTACTTGCATTTTCATTCGTAAAAAGACGCACAAACTGTTACGTAGTTTACCAACGAAAAGATATTTACAAACATGTAGACCATAGATTTCTAAAGTGGACTATATGGACTCCCGGGGAAATATTCCGGCCTGTAAGGGGTTAGTGTCATCGAAAGAAAGTATCGAAGGTGCATGAGATAATAAATGCGGGTCCACAGACTGGATCATATTTAAACATGTTATTACCAAAATCTAGGCATTTCTTAAATGCCATAATGCACTTAACTCAGATTTTACCTATGTACTTGGGCAATAGTTACTTATATAATAGGTCTATACATAAATTAACTAATTATATGTTAATTAAATATATTTCACAAACTTTTGGAAGTAGGCATCTATTCGCTTTTAACCTGCAAAACCTTGCACATTTGATAGAAGTAGCAATGTTTTGGGCGCATACCCGCAAAAGCTTGTCGAGACATTTACTGGAAGTTTGCCAGAACGGTGCAGACTTGTATCTCGCATACTTGTGTGGATTTGCTTAATTCGCGTGTCAGAGACAAACTCTGCATTTACTTTCTGCATTTTAAGAATAAAAAGACATAAGCACATATTTTCTAAAATATAAATAGATAGTTACATACAAGTGAATGAGAGGCACTCGATAGCCTCAACGATGCACGCTGTGGATGCATCGCGATACGCTCGACGACCGACAGGGCTCTAGACTCACTAGACTGCTACTTTACGTACATGCAGGATTTATATAGATTTTGGCTAGCCTTCGAGAACATTCTGGGCCAAACCGGTAAGAATTCGTTCTAAGATGTTCTCCATCCATCCGTCTATGGGATATCGCCAAATGGGCGATTTCGCGCCAAATATGATAACAATGAATGCTACAATGAACACTAGCAAAACGAAACAATTCTACCTCCTAGGCTTCTGTAACTAGAACTTGAAACTCAAGTTCTAAAACGGGCACAGATTCACCTCAAAACCTGACTATATAGAGAATAAGATTGTTTGTCCTACTGTGGGTCTTTTGCCTTTAGCAAAGGATAACATGACGTAGAGGTCCTAACTTATTTTGATTTATGATTGCTTATCATATTATTTCTTTAATATCCAATTTAAAAAGAAAAGGGAACATAAGCACACTATAGAATGTGTGGAATATCATTCGTAAGCAAGAGAAATATCTGGCTTCATATGCATGAAGTTACTCTTCACACTCAAAAAAACTGCTAGACGGACCAAGAAGTTGTTCGTCTGTCAGCTATCTGCTCTGTTCAGCATGGCATATACATGTACTATAGCTGAAAAGAATCTGAATTTATTGAAGAGACCATATAATTTTAAGCAAAACTTTTTATTGTCGATCTCAATTCTTAAAAATTAAACACTCATTTTATACATTTTATTGATACCTAATTAATAATCTGAAGGATTTTTAAAAAATTAAGTTATCTCTGCGTAATATTTCAAGAAAAACCACAATTTCGTTCGAAATTTAAAAACAAAATCTGTATATCACATGACTTCCTGTTGTTGTTACTTATGCTCACTTGTCTGACAGGTAACGTCAGCTTAAGCCCACGGAAATCCTCGTGGCAAGAAGCGCAAGATTACGACTGTTGTTGGCTACAGCCTTGAGCACCTTACCGGTGACAGTACGACTTAGCGCAGTTCCGCCACCAATTTTGATGGAGACCACACCTGGAGGAGACGGGTTGGAGGGTCTCTCACCCCCCTCCCCTTCCAGCAAACCCCATGCTAGGTCATTCGGCTGGCCGCATACCTAGAGTGCCGCCATGCCGCACCGGCACTATACATATAGATATGTCTTCTCCTGGATTCGAACCCGGGCCTTTCGACGCAGCACTCAGCGACGCTAACCACTGTACTGGTTGAACGGCACATGACTTCCTTGTACGGCCTATTAAATTATACATAAATTTTCCTGCATTGCATTTAAACTTATTTTATCGAATTTGATTAGAGATATAATTTTCATTTAATTAATTCCGTTGTCACTTCGCAGCAAGGCAAAAACGCTTAAAAACTCGAAAGATCTTCATTAAAAATTGAAAGATATAGAAAATCCTAAAACAACAAATACAGTTAAAACAATTAAAATTTGAAAAAGAAGTATTTCGGCCAGCGGACAAGAAGGCAGATTTTTAGGTGCACAATACTGTAATTTTACCTTTGGTTCCTCTAGGTAAAAGACACTTAAGGTGCAGAAACTGACTTAATTCACTATTCTGTTAATTCAAATGTAAGCAAGAGGCTGCTCCGTTAGGCTTAGTACCATTTAAGAAACTTTTAAATTGTAGATAATTCTGCATTTTTTATTAACTAAAGGCATAAAAACCTTAATCGAAACATAAGAGTAACATAGCTGAGTCCTTTTTAAAGCAAAAAATGCACAATATACTAATATATAAGAATAAACGAAACTGAGCTCATCGAACGGAGTAACAAAGAGGGTGTATATGTCGATAGATTGATAGCTAGATACTTTGTTGCGGCCGAGTGCAACCAAAACGAAAGATGCACAACTTCATATTATAATAGTCCCACATACAAAATTTCAACGTTCTGAGGCTACTCGTTTTTGAGTTATTCGAGATACATACATACGTACGTACAGATATCGTAAAAAAATCTCTTTTGAAAGCATTTTAAACCCATTTTTTAACCCGTTTTGAGAAAATAAGACCTTCATTATGTCCGTACACACAGATATCACGTAAAAACGTTATCCAGACGGATTCGAGAGCGGTCAAAATGCATATTTTCATTGAAATATGATTACCAGAAATTTTTCGAGCTTACAATACTTCCTTTACTTTATACAAGGAAGTAAAACAGATGAAATAAATATTTGAAAAATTAAAACATTTTCGTAGAAATGGCGTTCCATCAATGTGATATTAATAAAAAATTATATTTTACTTTAACTTCTATATAATCAGTGAAGTAGACACACTAATCCAGTTGCTAGAAAATTAACGCTTGAGCTTGGTGTTAGCTCATATGATAGTAAAATTCAGCTAATATACTTTAAAGCATTTTATTGCAATTATTCATTAACTCTTCTGAATATTATTACAAAAATTATTCTTAAAATTATTATAAAATTTCGATGCATTGTATCATTAATAGAATGCATATTCCTTCTCTCTCCACAGTATAACTTTAATGTCCTCGATTGCTGCAGAACTGCAGTGCTTCAAATATCAATCATTTCGTTTGAAATGTTTACACACGATTTCAAAGGGGCAGTTTAACAGCTTAAGAATAGCTCATTTAGGCCAGTCTAATGATTTGGTAAATGTATATTTGACTTCCTTGCATAATGCTTGAAAGTTTTGATGTTAATATATATTGGCAAAAGCATATGTCATTGGAATATCAGGTCTAGAAAAATAGAAATAAATACTCTTATTCAGGGCAAAAATTATTATTATTGTGATTATTAGCGACTTGCGTCAGGTGCGTTTTGTGTTCTCGCCATTAGATTTGTCTCGCCGGTTTACTACAAACCAGAACTCTTCCTGCCGTTAAAGTATTCTGTGAGCCGTTGGGCTAATCTACCACACCTTGAAATTAGTATTTGCTACGTTATTCTATTAAGCCAGAAGTGAGTGGCTTCTTGTAAATCAAGTTGGGTTATTGTTAACTTTATGTTTGAATAAAAAGGTCTTATGCACCTTTTTTCTGATTTCTGTTGTGTTTCTCAAGGCTACAAGATAATTCTTCAAGAGTCCTTTTAAAAGTTTATGTCCCCAAAAGAGACGCAGAATTTACAGGCTCTTTGAAAATCAACTAGAGCAAACTTATTTCTTAAGAATTGCGATTTTTGGAAGCAATCTAGCTTTGTGTAAGCCAATTCATCAATAATGGCAAAAGCAATCACTACCTATTTTGTTAAAAGTTGGCAATTCAAAATTTTCCAGGATCTGTATGCTATATTTTCGGTAGAAATAAAATATAAATATTTGAAATTCCGTTCCAGTAAAATGCATTATTAAACAATTCTTTTTCTCCACTTACTAGTTGTGTTCGAGAAACGAATTCAAAATCAACGACTCGAGCCATCTTTCAGGTAATACCATAGAAAACAAAAGTACGCGTATGTGTGTGTGTAAGAGGAAGATATGAAATAAATAAGCAATGAACAGAGGGAATTGGAGAAGAATATATGCAACATGAGGAATAAGGAAAAGAAAACAGAACGAAGAGTTGATGCAGCATTGAAAGTAAAAAGCTATCAAATAGTCGTAGGAAGAAAAAGGAGAAATGTTTTGCTTAAAAATTCAACTTTAAATAGAAATATTTATGGAAGAATTTTCCATCATAAAAGAAATAAAACGAGTATGCTAAAATATAGATATAAAAATGGACTGAAAACAGGGCATGTTACCTCAATTTAAACAGCTTTCGAAATGTAAATAACACTTGGAAATATCAATGGAAATTAATTTTCTGAGAAAAGTTTTGATTAGAATATTTCACCTATTCATAACACTGCGTTCGGCATTTTGAAAGTATATAGTTTGCAGAACATATTGCAATCTTGGATAAAAGAATTATTAAAATGTTACGATGTATTTTATTTACAGAGTAAGCATCAGAAGTGAGGTAAACATTCCAAAGAGAGAAAGGAAACTGAATATATTATTTATACATTTAAATAACTGGGAACCTATGGCTGAATTTTAATTATCAAGCAAAACAAAGAAATTTGTATGTTCAATAAGAAATGCAAAGCGAAAACAAAATACTAGTGTAGTCACACCTAAAAACTGAATACTTCAAATTTTAACTAAGTTAATATGTTTATTTATAATAATGCCTTTAGTTTTAGACAAATGTGAAAAATAATTTGCACTTATGCAAGAAACAGATTGTAAGGATATGAAGATACTGTTGCGACTTTTTAACTTTATAATTGTCAATACTTCAACTTATTTTCGTTTGATTAGAAATGTACACTTACAAAATCTGAGTCTTTAGATTTGTTGATCGATGAATATGTTTTGTATTTTTTTGACGATTTTAACGTTTGCAAGAAATTTTCAATTACAAAACAGATTATTTTTATTGGTAGATTCTTCGTCATGTGATGCGTTATGTTTCCTAGTTCTTGAAAAAAGTATGTTTTATACCTTTTCTTATGAAGCTTTCAATTCCATAACTGCTGTTTTCTTCAGTATGTGATCTAGTTTTTAATTTATATATTTTTTTGTTAAAAATAATAGTTCTTCCTCCGTACTTGCTTTCACGTTGTAAATGGTTAAAGTTTTCAGATAGCGAATCAAAAGTCATTGTTATATTTGTGAAGAGGTCACAATGGATGTTTCATGTTTCCTGCTCCCAGAACCTAAGGATCTTTCTACAAGTTGATTTATTTTCTTTTTATAGCCCAAAAGAGCATTATTCCGAATGGGCTATTAGACTCAAAACAGGATTTTACTTCATCCACTATAAACGACTGTATCAATTTTCAAATTGTTGCCACCAAATATTATCGTCCTGTAATATTTTTAAAGAAATTAAATAATGAAAATCTGCATGTATGTATGTATATTACTCGCACTGTGAAAAAAGACGGTACCTAGGGCCATCAAAATTTGAATAACACAGGCCTCCATCCGAGCATGTGCTCCTGGAAACCAGAATTTTATATTTCATGTTTTGTAAACCTTTAATGACTTTTTGACTAACAAACTCAACGATTTGAATGGGAGCAATACTAACACTATACAAAATAAAACCAGCGCGCGAGACTGTCTATCGGAAATTCTAAAAATATATTGGTTTTAAAAATTTTGTGATTTGGCTATTGAATTGAATTTTATGGGGTGTAAGCGCAAAGCAACTGATATTTAATTAATGAATTTAACACACAAAACCTTAATTATAAAATGAAAGAAAAAGTTTTCAAGTCATCTTGCTATGAAAACTGATTACTGAGAGATTAAACTAAGAAAAGACTTCTAAAAATTAAAAAAAATGTATGCCAACACTCAATATTGGATTGTTAATTCTAAACATATGGTGTTAGGCTACTTTTAAAATGTTTGTAAATTTCTTGTTGAATTTTAAGTGAAGAAAATAGTGTTTAATAATAAACTACAAAGACAAAAGCCCCAGCGAGAGCATAAAAAACCTTAACAATCACTTTTGAGGGATCGTTAAAATCTGAAATCTTTCAATTTTTTTTCTTTTCTTTCTTTCTTTTTTTTTTAGGAAATGTTTTAGTTATTTTTTACTTCAGTAAGTAACATCTCCTCTTTAATCAATCATTTTTTTTTTTATTCTTTTTGTGAAATCGCTATTTTTATTTTCATTTTTATTTCTTTGTTGTATAAAGGAAACATTTAAATCGCAAAACATTTTGGGTATCATATTTCAACGAAAATATCCATTTTGACAGCTCTCAAATCCATTTCAACAATATTTTTCCTTGACATCTATACGTACGGAAAGACTCTTTTTTTCCAAAACGGATCGTAAAATTGATTTAAAATGAATTCAAAAGAGATTTTTTTTCATGACGTCTATATCCATACGTACATATGTTTTACTCATAACACAAAAACGAGTAGCCGTAGAAAGTTGAAATTTCGTGTATGGGATTGCTATAACATTTGCACCTCACGTTTTTGCTGCAATCGGCCGCACCAGACGTATATACACTGGTGTGCAAAAATTAAGGACGAAGTCGAAAAATTTTAGCATATCAGCTGAACGAAGAGGCAGAGCGGGCAGAAAGACCAATCAGGAGATTAAGTAAGGTGATGTACGGTAGCACATGCGCAGATATGCAGATAGACGTAATGGGGGAGTGTCTGAGTAGTATAAAGCATGTTGTCGGTGTAAGAACAGTATTTCTGGCAAAGAGATTGCACGCCGTATAGCAGTTAAAATCACACCGAGTTGCTGCCTCAGCGAGAAATGGCGAATAATCAATCTGTTAGACGACATATGGATGCTTTTACCCGAGGTCGAGTCATTGGGAAGTTGGAGGAAGGCCGCAGTGTGACAAGTGTGGCTGCAGAGTTCGGTTGGAGACAATTTCAAACTACAGGAACAGCTACCCGGGAGTTTAGTAGTGGTGTTCCACGAGGAACCACACCCGCAGATGACCGGTATATTGCCTTACAGGCCAGAAGAAACAGGCGGCAGACAGCGGGAGAAATCGCTAGACACACGACACAGGCGACTGGACGACCGATATCGCGTTTTACCGTGGCGAAAACGCTGCACGGTGGTGGTCTGTTTGCACGACGCCCTGTACGGTGTGTATCTCTAACGCCTGCCCATTGGCGAAGGCGTTCTCTGTGGTGCCGGGAACACCGGAATTGGAGAGACAATGAATGGGGACGAGTACTCTTTACAGATGAGAGCAGATTTAGTCTGAGTTGCGATTCTAGACACATACAGATCTGGACAGAGCGGGGAACACGCAATAACCCCTTCAACATCATCAAAAGGGACTGTTTTGGAGGTCGCGGAGTTCT
>KK115102.1:495879-517044 GCA_000611955.2 Stegodyphus mimosarum | reverse complement strand
GGATGATGGCATCTTCCAGCAGGACAATGCGAGGTGCCATACAGCTGCCAGTGTACGTGCGTGGTTCGAAGAGCACCAGGATGAGTTTACCGTCCTCCCCTGGCCAGCAAACTCACCTGACTTAAACCCAATCGAGCATGTGTGGGACCATCTCGATCGAGTTGTTCGCGCCATGGATCCTCAACCGCGTAATCTAGCGCAGCTGGCCACGGCATTAGAGTCGGCATGGCTCAACATCCCAGAGAACACCTTCAGGGACCTATGTGACTCTCTTCCTGCACGTCTCGCAGCAGTCCGCTCTGCGAAAGGTGGTTATTCTTGCTTTTGACAGATGGTCACATTAATGTGACTGGACTGTGTATATATATATATTTCCACTGTTACTTGGATCGGTCAGTTCAATCTTACATGTAATTAAACTGTGCATTTTTTACTTTAAAAGTGACTGAATTATGTTGTTCTTATATTCCGGTTAAGGTTTTTATGCTTTTATAATTAATCTGCATGCAATAGTTAGCAGTCTATTTGGGTTAAAAAAAGTCTCAAAGCTTTCAGATTTTATATTACGCCCAATGGGACTTCTTTTCCTTTACGTATACGTACACGTTTTGGGGCTAAAAATAAGAATTTTAATAGACAGTTCCGCGCCCTGGAGATAGAATTTTTTTTCCCCTCAAGTGTTGCTTTGAAATCGTTGAGTTTGCTAATCAATAATCTGTTAAAGTTCGACAAAATTCGAAATAAACAACAAAATATTTAAAAACCGCATATCTTTAGAACTTCCGATAGACGCTCTCGCGCGTTAGAGATAAATTATTTTTTCCCATTGGTTGCTTTGAAATCGCAGAGTTTTTTAATCAAAATATCGTTAACAATTTTCAAAATATGAAATAGGCAATCAAACTAACTTGAAATTCAAAATTCTGGCTAACATGTGTCCATATTCGGCTGGAAGACTATGTTATTCAAAATTTGATGAATCTGGGTAACATTGTTTTTCCACTATGCGTAAAACATGCATACATTCATGCAAATTCTTCATTATTTAATGTCTTTATATATAATACAGGGCAGTAATATTTCGTGACAACAATTTGAAAAGTGATTCAGACTTTTTTTAGTGATTCAAAACAGTATTTTTTTTTAAACTCTGGGCTTTTAAAAAAAATCTGAAAGCTTTTAGTTTTTATATTACGTCCAAAAGGCCGTTTCGTTTTTTTCACGGGGTATTCAAAACGGGATTTGGAACGGGATACAGACATTCCAAGCTATTCAACGCAAAATACCGTTAGACGTTATAACGTCGTACCGTTACTACGCTGTCAACGTGATACCAGTAAGAAACGTGAAGAAACCCCGAGAATAAAATACTCATGCTTGAGGATGCACGCGATGTTAACGTTAGTGGAACGCTTTGAAATCGATGAAGTAGTTAAACAAAGGTTCATTAAAGTTTTAAAAAATCTCAGAAATAAGAAAATAAATTCCGGATTCCAAATTTGAGTTTCCATATGCCTATCAGTTTATGCCTAAATATTAAATTTTGTAAAATTTGGCGAGAAACTTACCGAGAAATTTAAAAATTTATCTTGAAGCACTTTGTTCAGTTTGCGTCAAGCAAAGTTAACTTGGGGAAAATTCTTAATTTATGGTAACCTATTTTCCTTTCCTTTTCATTGTGCATGAGCGGAAAAAAGAAGGTGCATTTCATTCTTTCAGATAATTTTAACAACGTCGGTAGACCACATTTGGCGATAAATCGCTAATAATAAATATACTAAATTTCAAAATGCGCCAGTATGTAAGTTCACGTATATACTGCACTTTCGAGACCCGGAAAACGTAAGTTAAATTTCGTCAATCTGCACAGTATGAACGGGAAGATATAGAAGCGTCCTTTTCTTTTTTCTTTCCCAGAGTGTACCTAATGATAATATACTAATGATTCATTCTATATGCATTGCATAAAAATAACTGTCTTTGAAATTTTGGAGAGTTCGAGATACGCTTTTGATTTCCCAACCTTAAAGCGTTAAATAATGCAGTTTGTCCAAATTTGTTACACCGCTGTGTACAATATGAGACATATAAACATAAATAAAATGCGCTTGAATCGCTTGTATAAATTATACCAGAATAAAAATCATGTGTATACTGTGAGAAAATAAGAATAATCCCATCTTAAAATGAAAATTTTTTTTTTCCTTTCAGATAGTACACTTTGCCTAATGTTTATTAATACTCTTGTCTGGTGTTCCGATCGGAAAATTTAAACAAACATTCTTTTCTTTAAAAATCCAAAGGGCTATTTCAAAGAAAGTTTTAATTAAATCATGGCAAAGAAGGCAAGAATTCTGTGTTTTCGTTTAGGAATTTTTTGAAACTATTTTTATGGAAACTATTTTGTATTTGCATTATCTTGGGGAAAACATGAGAGAGTACTTTTAAATTTTTCTGACCGTTCTTCAATAGCTATTTTGCTATAATTCTGTACCGCTGTTTTGTAATTATGTCATACGTGTATTATTGTATAAGTCATTTTAAATGATAGAAAATCTTACGAATGTCTTTAATTTTAAAATTCACAGCTGCTTTACATTTCTTGCATAAGTAATGCAAGAAGTGTAAAGCAGAGAACTATGCACGTTTTACTTAGAATTCTTCCACGTGACTTCGAGTAGTTCCGTGAGCAACGTTAAGAAGATGATTAAATTCTTGCCATAGTTTGTTCTCCAGCGTAATCTTTGTTAAATTCTCTTGAGCAGAAACAATGCGGTTTTGAGGTCGAGCAGGCTTGTAGACAAATGTGGTATAAAGACAGTTTAAGGCTTTTCAGCGTTTAAATCCACACATCTACAAAGCAAGGTAACAGCTGTGAAACATCAGATTATTAAAACTATATGTTAGCTATCCGAGGTATACAGAGAAAACACAGCATTGTATTTAATATTTTGATGATATTCTAAAATCTGGTGATCATTGTTGTATATTATATTAACACACGATTAGTTAAATAAAATATATTTAAAGATTTAAAGAGATATGAAATTAGAAAACAATTAGAAATCATTAGAATTGTTCCTATTTGTAATAAGGCGAATCCCGTTGAACATAAAGAAATAGAAGAAAAATAAAAGTTAAATGGAAAATAATGGATAAAAGATAATCGTTTAGTTTTTAATTAAGGTCATTGTTTATACTTGAATAATTAATTCGAAGTTTAAGATTCTATATATTTTACATTACTTTGGTTTATTCGCTTAGTATACAGAAGATTCGGTCTGATTTTTCCTCTCCATGCTGCTTTTTTCTGACAAAAACATTCTTTAAAGGTAAAGAAGATTCAGAGCTTTACCTGTTTCATTATTGATTACTATGCCTTTGGTTTTACTGTTGAAACTTGCGCGACAACAACATAGACTAAAAATTTTCCTTTTTTGGCTCATTAGCTTGGTAACTGAAACGCTGGCTTCTGAGAAAAGATACTGCTTCTAATCAATGTACACGAACTTCTTGAAACTTTAAGAAGATTTACTTCATTTTGCCTCAGAGAAATTTCTTACAAAAGAAAACTTCATATTTTTCACCGGTATTCAATTTACTCTTCTCCCAGTTTTTTATATTTAACCTTAAAAAAGTGCGGGAAGTCAGTCAGGAATAAAGGAAAAGGTTAGAAACGCAAAATACAAAAACGGAAGTGGAGCGAGAGCAAAAAAAAATTCAGTCAAGTCTCGAGAACAAAAATATTTCGTAGTTTGGGAGGAGGGAAATTAATAGAAACACCCTAGGGATCTTGAAAAGTGAAATTTTTTTAAATAATATAAAGCCGTTTTGAAGATTTCCATTGCTTCTATGTCTCCTGTATTATGGATATATATATATAGACATACATTTTTCCTCCAAAATTATTCTTAAGCAAAACTTTTGTCTTTCGGCGGAAGAAATCTTTACGTTTCCTTTTGATTTTTTGCTTTCTTCATTTCTTCATTTATGTCTAGTCTCATATATTTTCGAAATTTATTGTCGATGGGATTTTCAATTCTGTGATAGTGAAGAATTTTCATTTTAGTTATAGTGTATGTGCTTTATTTTTAAAGTGAAATCTGAACTAAATTATTCTCATACTGAAGAGTATTTCTGTTACATATGCACAAACCTCTTGTACAACTAATAGAAAATAAAGAATATTGTTTTTGATTACAAAGTATGATTTAATTAAATTTGCTGCTCGTAATGCTTATATGAATTTAAAGAAGTGTTGATGTGATTAAATGTTGTAATATTCATTTTTTTCTTTAATACAAGCTAAATAAAAGCTAAATATATATTTTTTTAATACAAGCTAAATATTTTTTTTTCTTTGATACAAGTTCTTCCAGTATTTATGAGATTTTGCTACGAATTTGGAAGGCACTGGATGGGGATAGAAGAAGGACCGTTGCATAAAAATAATAGGTTAGTCGTTATTAAGACACTTAGAGCGTTAATATTTTGGCACCTATTTAAGTTCAGACATAGAAAAAAATCTTTTATGAAGGTGCCGTACTCTTATGCAAGTAAAATTTTAGTTTATCTTGTTAATCAAGATTATATAGTGAAAACCAATTTGCCCCAACATTACAAGTTAAAATTCGGCAAAGCAACAACCTTCTGTTTAGCATATATTTTAAAAAATCGATTTTATTCTTCTGATTTTGTATCGACTTCGAGGGTGATTTAGATTCCTCATCATTTAGGAGGAAAGAAAATCAGCAAAGAAAGGAGATGTATTTATACCAAAAGCAAAAAAGTAAAGCAAACGAGAAGGTGGCGCCATCTGTCCACAGAAATATTAACGAAATGTAAGAAATCAGGTTAATAGCATTTAAAAAACGCTAGGAAGAACCGGATAGGAATTAAAGTCATTAACTAAACAAGATAAATCTCTGTGAATGTGAAAAGCTGCAAGGAAATGCAGTTTACCAACTGAAGATTTCGGGATATTTTTTGCTGACTCAAAATCAAAACTGTGAGTAAATTTCCCCCTATGATTAGCTATTGAAGATTTGTTTATTTCTTCGTTTCGGACATACGATTCGTGTTCCTTAATAGGAAACTTTAACGCTCTTTTAGCCTGGTCAATATATATCTCAAACCACATTGAAAGGATATGTTAATAAATTCCCCAGGAATAAAAGCCTGAAAGGGAATCTTCATGGAGCAGTGGATTATATTAATGGTGAGAAAATGACTTGAAAACTGAACTGCTAAAAACTCCATGCAATTTTATAACTGATAAAAAGATGAAATGGAAGGAGACAATATTATTAATGTTATTTTATCAGCGGAATGTCTTCTTCGACAACAATTCTTTGATGACAGAATTTCTTTCCTCCTTATGATGAGAGGGGCCTGTATCTGTTCTCCCTCGAAATCGATAGAGTCTTGCTTAAAATTGTTTGCTGAAAAGAGAGTTGTTTCTCAGCCAAATTTTATGTTTTATTTCGGCGTGTTGTTCTTCTCTTTTGATTAAAAGACTTAACTTTTTTAAAGTTTTTTTTTTTTCGTGTTAGATACTAATTTTCCAAAATGTGTTGCATAGGCATTATAGTATGGCATTCTTTAAGAATTCTAGATTAGCGAACATTCTCAAACTTGTTTAATAATGCTGGTCCCTTCCTGAAAAGGTGTCTTTAAAACGACTCGAACAGAAATGCTTAATGATAACAGTGTGCAAGCCCTCTAATAATGCTTGGATGACCTTCTTTTCTCGTGTAAAAATAATTTCTTCAAAACGATTTTTCGTTTTGGGGAAGAAGATAGCGTTCTGGTACAGAAGCAGAATTGTCATGATAAGTCAAATGAATGGAAGCACCGATCATGTGCCCAGTTAAATATGCAACAAATCTCAAAACATTTTTGAAAAGGGATATGATGGAATTTCTCACACAAACGAAAGAATTTATATCTGGAACTCAAACGCACAGGCATGATAGTCACTTCTATTAACCAAAGCAAATAGTGCAATGGCTGTATCAAATGTTCAAAAAATAAAAAAATAAACTTATTTGTGAAATCTATTCCCTTTTTCGATATACAACGAATCCTCTCAAAAGTGACCATACACTATTTTCTATGATTTTTATATGATTTTGTAAAGGTGTCTTAGAATAGGTGATTAGAATTTGATGTTAAACATCAATGTTTATTTTTGTTCTTTGAAAGAAGGCCGCCATGACCGGATTTGCTGTATATCTGGCAAATAAAGTCTGACTGTGATTTGGATGCATCCCTCATTTGTGCAAGAAGCAATTCTGACATCTAATTAATGTTTGAAATAGGATTCTATTGCGCTAACTATCTTTAACACTAAACTGGTTATATGGTGCTGCATAAGAATTGGATGCACTGCCGAATATGTAGATGTTATTCTCATCATAAAATGTTTATAATGCATTTTAAGCAAAACTACGCTTAAGTTGAGTGTGAAAGACATTTTCCATTTCAGTTATTATTAACTTATTAACTTTAAAAATGAAATCCCATATTATAATAATTTCTGTGTCATAATAGTGACAAAACTGAACTGAGAATTTAATTATGCTGTTAATCTCTTCAGGCTACCATAAAGCGAAAAACGAACAATACCTTTTACTATCTCTAATTATTGAATTTTTTCATTCAATACATTTGATTTTGTTAACGAATTTCACACTGTATGTTAACGCACTAAGACATGTACTTCGAGCATGCCAAATTTCAGCAGCTTTTACAATTTTAATTTAGATACGAATAATGAAAAAAAGGCGGTGATTTCGTTTTCTTACAATTGTGATGAAATCTTGCAAAGAGTTAACCATTTGGAAAACACTTCAGTGTAGAAGACAAAAAAGATTATTTGCATACAGGATACACCATTTACGACCAAATCTGTACACAATTGTTTATGTCTACAAGATGCAGAAATTAATTTATAGTATTGCTTGGTTTGATGCACTAAACATCTGACAAGACGCCAGTAAATGCTTCATTTATTATTCAATTACTTGTTATGTTTTACTTAAAATTTAATTCCAGCTTATTTGTTGTTTGTAATAAGCTAATATAAACAGGAAATTGTTTCATTTCATGTAGTTTGTTTATATTCAATGCTTTTGCCGCTAATTATATAAAAGATTTATCTTTAATTGTCGATGGAAATAGAGAAATACATCATTGTATTAATCAACTCCTTTTAAAAACATTTCCTGTATAATACCAGATAAAATAATCAAAAACATTAATTACAGCAGCCCTTTAGTAGCATTATTTATGGAGTAAATTTATCTGCATAATTTATAGATGCATATTCCCAGCTCCTTATTAGTTAATGTTATTAATAATCTGTTGTTTGATGATTTAGAAGTTAGATAACACTCAATAGGCAGTAGTAGGTTCTAATTCATTGATTTATATTCTATATTCACTGTTGATTTCCTTAAGTTACAGCTTATACGGGGGGATATCCTTAGGGGAAAAAGGAGAGAAGTTCCCATTTTCCTCTAAGATAATAGCGAATAGCGTGGCTCTTTCAAAAGAGACTGTCTTGTGTGACAAATCAGCTTTTCAATCTTCGTGGATCAGGAAAGTACAAGGGTCTTGCACAAAGAGTTAGAAAATGAGATATCGTGCCAGGAACAAAAGGGGTTACCGGAATGAAGGATGGGAATAGATTCCCTCCCCCAAAGGGGTAGTTAGAAATGGAATTCTGGAGAAAATGCCATGGATTACCTTTTATCATACAGGCCCTTATCATGCCCATTTCAACCGCTTTTGCATATGAGACGTTAAGAGTAAGGCAATCACGAAAAGATATAAATATGAGATTGTGTTAGGTGAAATGTTTTATAAATGTATGTACGAAATCTTGCATTTATGTTTAGCCCCGATTTGGGAAACTCGTATCCCAAAATGATGAAACTGTGAAATTTTTTACTTCAGTTTCCATGAATTTAATATTGGTTTGATTTAATTTTTTAGATTCCATTGATATTTCGAGATTTAAATGTATGGTTTTACCCATAAAGTTGAAATGCCTTCTTTATGGCTTTTGCTGTTTTAATGAGAAACATAACCGTTAAATTTTCAAGATTTATCTCGACATTCGCTACGCTTTTACAATGACTTCGTATTTTTATCTGTATTTAGTAGTTTCAGTCATTTATTTGTCAGTAAACCCCACCGGCTACAAATGGCTTCCACCAGCTACAAACCCTTCTTCTCAATAAAAAATGTGATTGCGGACGTCACATGGCTTTCTTGTATGGCCTATTATACATATTTTTGGTGCATTCCTCTAATGATGTATATATCTCTTTCATTAGCGATATATTTCTCATTCACATAATTCAAATCTTCCTTCTAGGCAAAGTAAAAATACATAAAAACAGAAAACACCTTCATTAAAAATTGTAAAATACAGAAAAACATAAAATACCAAATACAGTTAAAAGAGTTAAGAAAAAACAATTTTTGCAATTAAAATTAGAGTTTCTAAGCAAAAACAAGTAATTCGGCCAGCGTGGAAGAAGGCAGATTTTTCGGCTCACAAAGCAGAAAGTTTACTTTCCGGGCCATCGGCAAAATAGACAACGAAGGTGTAGAAACTGACTTAATTCAGTATTCTACTGAGTTTCAAATGTAAACAAATGGCGGTTCGTTATGCTTAACTCATCACTTAAGTTTTTAAATTGTTGATAATTCTACAAATATTGCATGCAGATTAACTAAAGGCATAAAAACCTTAACCGGAACATAAAAGTCACGTAATTCAATCACTTTTAAAAGAAAAATTGCACAGTTTACCAACATATAAGAATAAAATATCCCAGCTCATCGAGCCAGTTAACAAAGTAGGAATCTCTCTCTCTCTATATATATATATGTATATATACGATTGGTGTAGCCGACTGCAAAGAAAAAAGTTGCACAACTACGTGTTATAGCAATCCCATATACAAAACTTCAACGTTCTACGACTACTTGTTCTTAAGCTATGCGATAACATGCGTATGTACATACGCACAGACGTCAAAAAAACCTCTTTTGAATCCATTTTGAACCGATTTTACAATCCCTTTTGGCAAAAACAGTCCTTTATTTTGTCTGTACGTAGAGATCTCATGCAAAAACATCGTACAAATAGTTTCGAGAACGGTTAAAATGCATATTTTCCTTGGAATATGATACACGAAAATTTTCGCTATTAAAATACTTCCTTTACTTTGTACAAGGCAGTAAAAAGTTTTCAGCATTACATTCTTTAGAAGTAAGAGCATATTTTATGCTTAAGAAATTAGGTTAGGGCATTTTATGCGAAAATAGTAGGGTATTGGAGAAAAGATTTTCAGATACTGATTGTATCATTTAAATCCAAATCGTTTGACCTGTTAGCAACCAAAACCGCCGAATAGCCAGCAAATAGAAACAGATTCCTTTCACACCATTAAAACATGTACCCGACAGTTAGCTTTGCCAGCTCAGGTTACATATATATTTTTGCCACAAGAAAAAATAGAAAAGTGGAATGTTGAACAAAGTATTAATTCATATTTTTGAATACCACTATACAAACTTAAAATGTCTGCTTTTGTCAATGAAAAGGCTTAAATATCTGCTTTTAAGCCATATATATTTAATGATTTTATCTCATTGTATGCACTTTGTATCTTTACTTGCGTTTCTTTATCTAATGTTTTCACTATTTCCACCTTTTTAAACATAAATAATAATTTATAATACCTTTTGTCGAGATTCTGAAGAACTTAAGTAATTAATAACGCATTAAAACGTCTATAGTAGGGTATTGAAGCATTTACATATGTACACATATGTAAATGCTGAGAAGTACAAACAACCTCATCGTGATTGCAGATTTGAAGTCTAATGGTGTAGAAACTGCTTTGACCTTTATTGATAATTGAAGGTGAATAAACTATTGAAGACGAAAGCGTCAAATATCTCAATAAATAAAAATATCGGCATATCTCACTTTTATGTGCTTTTAAGGATATTCTATAAGTTATTTTAATTAACGTTCTGAAGGCAGAGTACTATTAATTTTCATTACTCGTTTTCAGCTTCATCTACAAAACATTGACTCGTTAGTTTAAAAAAATGCTATAGCATGGGGAGTTGATTTTGGTACCTTGATATAAATTTGAGTGAAAGTTTAAATTTTTTAAAAAACATTTATTTTCTAAGAGAGAAATTTTTATTTAAAATTTTTCAAAAATTTTTCTCTTAGGAATTTAAGTTACTCTTTCATGTTTTTCAGGGACTACTTCAGTATGCCAGAAACATTGAATGCACAGTCGGACGTTGATAAACAGAAATTGTAAAGATTGAAAATAAAATTAAATAATCAGTATTTACTTTTACTATTTATTTATTTAGTTAACTAATAGATCTTACATTTATGTTGGTTTCCTGTTTGTTCTGTAAATGACAATACATTTTTCGAATGAGCCAAGATTACCTCAACCTATAGCAATTGCAGTAAAAGTTCAGAAATTTTACTTCCTTATACGAAGTAAAGGTGTCATTGTAATAGCAAAAAATTTTGGGTATCAGATTTCAGCAAAAATATCCATTTTGACCGCTCTCGAATCCATTTGAACGATTTTTTGCGTGGCATCTGAACGCACGGGCAGAATAAAGGACTTCTTTTCCCAAAACGGATTGCTGAATCCATTTAAAAGGTATTCGGAGGAGACATCTTGTCACGGGATAAATACATACGTACGTATAGATGTACAAGATAAATACATGCGTACGTACGCATGTAATTATTTCACATAGTAGCCTCAGAATCTTGAAATTTTGTATATAGAATTGCTATAACATGTAGTTGGATATCTCCCTTTCTGGTTGTAATCGGCCTCATCAAACATGTGTATACCCACTCTGTTAACAGATTCGATAAGCTCAGTTTTTTTTTAATTCTTATATGCTGGTAATTTGTGCATTTTTTACTTTAAAAGTAATTGAATTCTATTATCCATTTTATGTTTCGGTTAAGGTTTTTATACCTTTAGTTAATTTGCATTCAATAGTTGTAGAATTATCAACATTTTGAAAGGTATTTAACTGCTACTAAACCTAACGAAGCAGCCGTTTGTTTATACTTGAAACTTAGTAGAACAGACAATTGGCATTTTTACCTTTTTTTAAAATTATATTTGATGTTTTTCTACATTTTACAATTTTTAATGAGGATGGGATGAATTTTTCGCCTTGCTGCGAAGTGAGAACTGAATTAATATAATGAGAAATATATCTCTAATGCAATTCGAGGTAATGAGAGTTTGGACGAAATGCTGCAAAATATATGTATATTTTAACGGACCGTATAAGGAAGTCATGTTGTGTCCACATCAGATCTTTTATATTTACATAAAAAAAATTATTTTCTTTATGCGATTATGTTTAAAGAGGGATTTTTAAATTTATTTTATGAGAATGCTATTAAAGTAATATTTTTGTTGGAAATGGTTTATAGAAAAAAAAAAAGGCATTACCCTTTTTCTTAGGTTTTATTTTAAACGAGTGTGAGGATGGAGGTCGCCTAGAAAAAACTCTTAACCGAATAGAATTTTTTCATTTCACTTGGATAAACGGTGTTCTAAACGTTTTGCTTTGCCTCTTTCGCTATTACATTATCATGAAATGAATTCATTCATTCCAGCCTTTTACACTGTCTTTGATATTTTCTTTTTGAAATGAATTTTAATTCGCATAAACGAATTGACAATACACGCAAGGTATTTAGAGAATAAACTCCATTCTTTTAAAATAATATTCTTTGTAAGCATAATCCATTGTTTGGCTGGTAAACCTTTTTTACTTCTTTAAAGGTTTTTGAGAATTTACTTTCCAAAAGCATAATCCCTTAAATTACAACGATCAATAATATATGCATTTTAAAAAGATGGCAGTCAAATGATATTCGTTTTACATTAAAATTAGCATTATACATGTTTTTATTCTTTATTAACATACAGCATGTAAATGCAAAAACTTCTGAACAAAGAAATGTCTTTGTTTCAGTATAAACTACACGTACAGCAATTTAATTACTTAATTTAAATTCTTGGTCTGACAGCAAAAAATAGGAAAATTTCATCCAAAGTGACTGAGCCGAACGTAATAATATTCGTTTTGTTACAGTTCCCTTACTTCTATAAAAAATGAAGAAAATTTTACTTTGCTTCTTACTCTTTGTCTTCAGATAAAAAGTGTGCGAGATATTGATGCTGCCAGAGAAGCTTCAACTTCATATTTTAAAAAGTCTTTATTTTTTTTAGCGTCTAGACAAAATTTTAGCCACCAAAAAATATCATTTGTTTCTGAGCGCTTTGTTCCTTTTTTTTCGTAATTTTAAGCATGCTTCAATTTATTTGTTAATTCTTTTCTACAGAAAAAGTGGAAAAACGAGTTTATGTTGCCAAAACTTAAATAAGTATCTATGGAGAAATATGAGATAAATATTAAATCCCCTATGTATTCCTGAGAATTATTTTTTATTTTTATGTTTTCATACAAAATTTTATTTTTATGATTTTATGTTTTTTAAGTTTTATATACGACTATGTTTACAACTTCGCCGTTTTTTCCATGCTTCTGTGTTTCCAAAGTTAGAAAAAATGAGAACATTTAAAATATGAATCCTCAATTTGTGTGTTTCCCAAAGAAAACTTGGCACTGACACCTACAGAAATATGTTAATCTTTTTGAATGATGTTGTTTATGAGTTATTCAAGTCAATAAAATGCTACTCTTCCTGTTCTTTAAACTGTGTGGAATCGCAAGTATAAATGAGAATCTGAAATGATACTATCCGAGCCCAAATATTTGAAAGATATTTCTCTTTCCAAAAGCTTTGCATTGCATAATATCTTGCTGAGCCAGATTCATGAAAGATTAACATCTTTCAGGATAAGGGGAATTCTTAATGCTTCAAATTAGGGTGAAGCACACAGAAACAAAAACATTGCACATATGAAGAATAATTTGAGCACAAATTATATTCATGCACTCAGTTTAATAAATCACAAATTAATTCTAGCTATGGATTTTATCGAAATTTAGTGCCAATACAATAAAATGTAATTTCTATCAATACCATTTCCAGGAATTTCATAGTTGCAATTTACGAAAATATGCATGCTTTATGACTGCAATAGCGTAAACCTTCAGAAGATTTTATTGGATTAAGTTAAAGATTAGTTGCTTTAAGAAAACCTTTTTTTTTCCAATGGCGGGTACTTGCCTATAGCGGCATTGGCCACCCCTGAGACAAGAAGTGGTGGCCATTTTTTATTGTAGAGGCACATAATAGACGGCCACCGTTACCTCCTATGAAGAGATGGACAATTTTACACCTACGCCTTCTCCGGGATTCGAACCGAGCTCTTCGGTATCGCAGTCAGGTTTATCTAACCACTATGCCGAAAGGAAAAGGAAAAGTTACTTGTTGTGCAAATAACAAATTTTTGGAATTAGAAACATATTGAAACTTTCTGAAAGTTGTAGTCTTTGACTAAAATAGTCATGGAAATATTATTAACAACTGAAAATAATAGCCTCAATAGTTTGAAAGCAATAATATTTTTTGCAATTTGCAAACAAATCATACCCTTGAACATAAGAAGGCTGGTTGCTAGCTTACCCGAGAGAAAATCTTTCATTTATTTGCATGGTTTGGTTTGGTTTATTAGTTTCAAATGTAAACAAATGGAGGCTTCGTTAGGTTTAGTTCCCCTCAAACAACTTTTAAGTTTTTGATAATTCTACAACTACTGCATGCAAACTAACTAAACGCATAAAACACTTAACCCGAACATAAGAACAACATAATTCAATCACTTTAAAGCAACCAAAAATGAATTATTCAACACCATATAAGAATTAAAAACCTGAGCTAAACGATAGGGGTAACAGAGTTGGTATATATATATGATAATTTTAATGCGTAGGGAGGAATCCGGATACGTTAACAACTTTCATGGCGTCATGGCCGGGGGTTGAATGCGCACAGACGAAGATTACAAAACTGGATTTTTACAAATCAACAGTCTTTATTTTCAAGCATATCAAATCATTTTCTTAGTAGATAAAATATTCCTAGATCATATTCAATTACAATAATTCTTATATACACAGATAGAGGGATACGATATCATTTCAGGCAAGTGGGCATAGCAACGGGGATACTTTAGCACTGGTGGAAACTAGGAAAAGGAAAGACGTAATGCGATATTTACATCGAAGGTAGATGCAATTGTAGAGACAAAATATGATTGGTTAATTTTGGGTTTTAGTTTCATTTTTCAAGCAGCGTTATGTAACATAGAAAGATCTCGAATTTAGGAGAACAGATGAAATTAGGCGGAGTGCACCAAATCTAGAATAGGTAATTTTGAGGTCGCCAATTATTTCAAAGTAACCATCGTATTTTATTATATGTTATACACACACACACACACACACACACACACACATATATATATATATATAGTCTTATGGTGCAACAGATTCGAACAAAAAAGGGAGGTGGACAACTACATGTTATAACAGTCCCATATACAAAATTTTAACGTTTTGAGGTTACCCTTTTTGAGTTATGCGAGATACATACATACGGATGTATGCGTAGACGTCACGAAAAAAATCTCTTCTGAATCTATTTTAAATCCATTTTACAATCCATTTTGGGAAAAAGCGTCCTTTGTTCTGTCCGTAATTACAGATTTCACGCAAAACATCATTCAAATGGATTCGAGAAGGGGCAAAATGAATATTTTTACTAAAATGTGATATTCGAACTTTTTCGCGATTACAATACTTCCTTTACTTCTTACAAGGGGGTAAGAAAAGAGCGAAACCGTTGTTGTAGGTGAAAATAAAACCTGAAATATATTTCAATTCATAGTTTGCTGTAATTGAAATTCTTAACTGCAATTCTGAGTGTCTTCATTATGGAACATTATTAATTATGGGCTGGTGCTAATGAAACCTGTTTCCTTTCTTTAAAAATCGTTCCAAATATTTCAGCTCCATATCTAAATTTTATGCCATTAGCCATAAATTTTATGTCCAAATGTTCAACTGATTCATGTCAAGGATTTTGGAAGATGTTTCAGAGTGTAGAAGAATATATAAGAAGGTAGTTTGAAGAAACTTCAACACAATGGCACAGTGACAAAAGAAACATGCATATTATTTCTCACTTAATGTTTTTGTCTTATAAATGAATCGAGAACATTTATTATTAAATTATACTTTTTAGGTAGATTTTATATTCATGGTAGAACACCAAATATCATGGCTACCTGTGACTGCATCCAGCTGGCTGTTGGAGAAATTCAGACACCTGGTTTGTTTTTGTTTTTCCTTTAAGTATTTAGTATTATGAAAAAAGGAGAATTTTATTTTTTCGTTTATGGCATATGTTTTATACGAGTAAAGATATATGCCATTCAAAATTTAACTATTTTTATTCCCATGAATCAAAGTATTTTTTAATGGCCGGGTGCTTTATTTAATAACCATTACGCTTGCTTCTCTAGAAGGGCCGTAAGTGGTGGTCATTTTATTATGGAAGCACCTAATAGGTGCCTATAGAGGAAGGGACAACCTAGGTAGGAATTCGTGCCCATCCCTACGACAGTTAGGGTCGCTAACCACTGTACCGGCTAGGCTGCGCAAAAAAGTATAAAACGTATAAAAAAGAATAATAAAAGTATGAAACGTACCTTTTTATAAAAAATGATGTTATTTAAACGATTATCTCAAAACAGACAAGCGGAGGTATGCCTCTGTAGAGAACTTACTAATGAAACATTGCTCTTATTTCTATTACACATATATAAAAAACCCAAAATGCCCATGTAGCCAAGCATTTTAACCAGAACTCCTACCTAGGTTGAAATATTAGTATTTGTTATTTTGACTAATCTCTCTTGTATGGCAATGCTATATTACTGCCTTTGAAGAACACCTAATATAAACTAGAGGTTTTAGTAGTTAGTACATTAAAATAAATCAACTAAGTGCGTTATGATCATTAAGTTAAATACCCGAACAACCCAATGAATTCTGGTGTCGGTCACATATTTAGTTTACCAGTAAATAAAATAATACTAAATTTATGAATGAAACAGACTTTTATTTTACTATTAAAATTAATTTAAATTATTGCACTTAGAATTTACTGCTTCCGGGAGTCAAAAAAATATTGTACATTTAACATATCAAGGCATAGATTGTTTTCATTCTAAATCATAATTCATAACATATTGCTATTAGATTAATCGAACACGATATTACTGAAGTACAAGAAGACAATTAGCGAGTTTGAACCAAGCATTTTAAAACATTAATTAAAACAAATCAATTAGGATTGTACCAAATTTTTAGCTAGTTATTTAACAATTTCCCAACAATCATTTATTTAAACTCCTATCAAGCTTTCATCCAAAGTTCTTTACCTTACATACCAATATTTATCATTAACAATAATAAGGAACTGCGTTCCAACCGGTACTTTACTATTGCATGGACCCGGGGACTCGGCAAGCATATAAAACCGGGATTTCTAGAAATTAATTGAGAGATTTAACTGCAGTACTACTGCCAATAAATTTACATATCAAATTAAACCATAAAACTTAACCAGACTGAACATTATTAACATCGATGATGCTCAACGCATCTTAGATTTCTAAATTTATGAAATGTGACTTAACTGGCTGCTTCCTCCTGGACTTCGATGAAACTTCCACAAATACCAGCCGGGCTTGTAACACACAAATATTAAGAACGACCATCATTCCAGAATTCACACCGTAAAATTCAACCGTCTGGTGTGCAGTTTCACTTCTTGAAAAAAAATGAACGGCATGTTCTTGAGAAGTAGCTACGGCGAACGGGACACTAATGTAAGATGTAGAACGATATTAGGCAGGCAAACTGGGCAGGTATTTTTGTCAGCATTTTTATGCTGAAGTCAGAGGGAGCAAGAAACTGCCCGACGTCCCACTGCTATACCGGGTGTGAAGCGAGTTCAAGAGTGTTTGAGAGAGAGCGAAAAATCACGTACACCGGCTTTTTGTTAGGAACATTTACCAACGGCGCCAAAAATCCCTCAAAAGGGTGACAATTCCTGATAAAAACGCCCCGATGAAAACAGTATACAAATTCTTACTTTTCAAAGCGTTAGTTCAACACCTTAATTCCTTAATATCACCAGAAACATCTCCAAATAAACACAGGTGTTGATAGTAACCTAAAATTCTGCCGGAAGCACAAATTGACCTTAGCTATACATCATCCCAAAGCAGCTTAAAAATAACAAGATAGCAATCACACTAAATCCAACGAAAGCTACACAATTTTATTAATTAAATGAGCATATTTCACAAACTAGTTAAGCTATCAACTCGGAAGTCATTTTAAATAAAAGTGCAAATCTTTCTCTTTCTTCTAGTGTAATTATAATTATATGAACTCAAATTAAGTATTTTAAAATCCAGATTGTAACATGAAAAACATACCCCATTCCCATTGTCTGCTGCCAATCGCGTTTCGAAAACGAAAGTTACGAACTTACTATCGTAAGTACAAAACTCTAATTAAAGGTAAACCAAATTAACACAGAAATTAAATAAAATATACATTGTATAACATAATTTAGAATATAAATTGGTTAATTAATTAGCTTAATTTAACTACACAACACCAATAGAACAAACCCACGAACGTTGTTGTTGTCGTTGGCAAGAGCCTTAGACGCCATACAGGTGACAGTCAGTCTTTAATCAGCTCCACCCCCCCAGTTTTAAGGAAGAGCACGCCTGGGGGACGGGTTAGAGGGTTTCCCACCCCTTTCCTCTGCCACCAAGCTCTCGAGAGGACTTTCGGCTGGCCGCATAGTTTGAGAGCCTCCATGCCGCACAGACACTGTACATTTACAAACATAATTGCCTTATCAGAGATTCAAACTTGTGTCCTCTCGTACGGCAGTTAGAGTCACTTTTATTTGGCACCTCTACTAGGCGCTGCTAGTATTTGTTTGTCTTATCCTCTCATGCGCGTTCGAATGAAATAAAAAAAGGTAATGCAGTTACTTCTTCCAGTGTCTAAATGCACAAACATGTTTCAGCTAACACAACAGAAAGAATCCAATAATTATTAATTGACAAAAGTGTAAACCTAAATATGTAATCCTTTTCGTATTTTACTAAACTGAAATTCAAGAAGTTAATTTTCAAGAAGGCGCGTAATGTATTAGTATTAAAATGCTATTAGACTATAATATAAGCCATATGTAACAACAACAACTATTAAACTAAGATATATGCTTTATGGTCACAAAGTAATAAAAAATTAACACTGCAACAAACTTTATTATTGTTTTCCAACTATGAAGTAATTAAGAACAGTGTGTAGGGCTATATAGAGTAAGATTAGGTTATTCAATTATGGCAAAGCACACGAGGGCTATCTGCCTAAAGGGAGGGATGCCTTCGTGGAGGACTTTCGAAGGGAAATTGGCTCGTATACACGTTACACACGGGGAAACCACGAAAACGCCCATGCAGCCAGCCCGTTCGCGGGATTCGAACCTCAGACCGAACTACCAGTGTTCAGCGTCTTTACCGCTCGGCCGCTGGTGGGCCCCTATAGAGTAAGGAAAACTGCTATTCTGTTAATGCTTACAGGTTATTCTTACATACATTGGTTTGTAATAAGGACCATTGCAACCTAATATATAACGAACACATTCCTCTAAATTAGTTACGTAAAGAATATATACTGTATTGCATTTCCTTTGTCTATTTTTGAATGTACACAAGAAAAATTTTAAAAAAGGATAAATAATAATAAATCAGAAGTAAGATTAATTTTACTTTCATTAGAAGAAGATAATGATCAGATAACTAGAGTTTCGGTTACCTAAAGTCCGGATGATTGAATTCCTATATTTTTTAATCAATTAAAAAATCAATAATTATTTTACTTGAGAATTGAAGAGATAAAAGATATTCCAAGATATCAGTTTTCCCAAATTCTACGATCCTTTAGTAACTCTTCCATCTATTTCTTCATCTAGTTTTCACACAGCACTCAACTTCCTCATCGTTATCTTAGTCTCCATATACGAAACTATTTAGTAAGACATATCTGAACAGATTACCGTGACATGAAGACCTACAACAAACACTGTAAGAATCCAATTGCGTCCAGAGAGACACACTACACAGACACGGAATAGACAATATATAACTTGTTTCTTTCTTGTCCCTTAGGGTTAGACAGGCAATGCGACCTAATAAGTCCACCCTTGCCTCGCTCGTCGTGTTTTACTCTGTTTTCTTTTTGATTTGGAGATTAGAAAAGAAGGAAAATTAGTTTGCGGACGGTTAGAGTACTTTTTACCAGAGGGAACGTTTTCCTGACGTGGTTAACGAACTACATGTATGCCTAACAGCAGTAGTTAGGAGAGTGGACGAAAATGTTTTTGTTTTGTCTAATGGACGCTAATGCTTTGCTTCGTAAGAAAAATGGCAGATGTGTTGTTTTAATGTAATGATAGCTTATATTAGGTTTATTACTTTCGCTACAGCCAGGCTGAAATGGAATAGAAGTCATAGTCGATGCCACATTGAGGGAAGATTCGGTTAAAAAAGTTAAGAAGCTTTTATCAACTAACGTCCACATTAGATAAAATTTATATGTAAAAAATTCTGAAAGATTTCAGATTGTAACAGTCGCCCATAAGGGTTTGTTTAGGTATTTTACGTTCTCGCTGAGCTCGCAGACTACCAGTCTGCTGTTACACTCACACCTACTAGCCACTTTTATTTGTCTTTTTAGCTTTATTATTAAGCAACAGTTCCTTCTCACTAACGCCATATACAGTTCAACAAATTTACAAGCATTTTAAAAACAGCATAGCAGTATTCTTGATGCGGCATTAAATGTTTGCATGCATTTCTCAGTTTACCATATTAGTGTTCAGTTTTCTTAGTAACATGGCTTACAAAATATTTTTGTTTTTTTATTATTAAAGTTTTGTGTGTTTATTTTATTTCTTAAATATCATGCTATTGGCGCTTACGCCGCATAAAATTCGATCCACCAGCAAAATCACAAAATATTTAAAAACGGCATATCTTTAGTTTTCCAACAGACAGTCTCCAGCGCTGGAGATAAAAATGTTTTCCTTCCGTACAGTGTTGCCACTCCTCCCTTTCAAATGATGAGTTTTTTAATCAAAAATCCATTACAGGTTTACAAAATCTCTACATATAATAAAAGAAAGAGGCCGTCTGTGTGTGTGTCTTTCGTTCGTGTTGCGCGTAAGCTGATAGACCCAGGGCTATGAAATTTGGTACATAGGTACATCTAGACCAGACCCAGTGCACCTCTAAGCGATTTTTACGAAATTCAAATTCGATTATTTTTTATTTTATGTTTTTTGACGAAATCGCGTCATTTTGCGACATAATGGATTATAGGAAAGCGAGATATTACTCTATATATTTCATTTTCACATCGTCGTGAAACGCAGGCACTTAGCTATTTTACGAACTTAAAATAAACTTCGTATTTCAATAAATCTATTAAATACGAATTTATTTAGCAAAGTGAGCTTAACACCTTTGCAACGGAATGTTCTTTTAAAAGTTTATTTTAAAAAACGTGCTGTTTACTTTCCTATCATTTTTGGACACGTTAAACTTAAATCCTTCCGACTCCTTTTACAAAAAGAATTTTGAAAAAATAATAATATTTTGAATTTTTTTAAAAAACTTTTAAATCAAGCTTCCTAATACACTTCTCACATCTCACATATTTTAAAATATGGTTTTGGCAACAATTTTTCATTGTTATTGTTGTTGATAGATTTTAATGAAATCGCATCATTTTGAATAGTTTCATTCTTTTAGAAATGCGGGTTTGGCGACGTTTTTCATCGTATTTCTTATGTCATATTTGAAAAATTATTTCCTTTTGCAAAGGTAAATTGTTTAATTAATTTATTAGGCTAATTAATATTTATATTATGGGATATGGCTTATTTCATTGCAATTCTTTATATTATATTTTAATTATATATAATTTTAATTATAAAAAAGTTTT
>KK115102.1:470259-495763 GCA_000611955.2 Stegodyphus mimosarum | reverse complement strand
ATAATACATTTTTATTGATTTTTTTCGGATAATTTCATTGTAATTTTTTTCTCTTGAAAATATAAGATAAAATATTACTAACACGTTAAATGGCTGCGATATGACTGATGAGACATTTTTCAGAAGATTACCTAAAGTATCATAACATTTCAAAATTTTAGAAAAAGAATCACTCAAACTATCAAGAAAGAAAATGTTTAAAACATTTTGACTCATCAAAAATGGCATGGAGTTATTTATATTGTTGCGAGCTTTACGGGTTCGTTATATATTGAATACACAACTCTTTGAAAAGTTAACAAAATTTATTCTTTCCAGAAGAAATAAATCAAAATGCTAAAGTATTTCTTCAGAGATATTCGCACAATATCACAATATCTCAAACGTTTAGCAAAAACTCAGTTCTAAACAAATAAAATAATTCTATCTCACAGCGAAATCGCTGCAGTAAACAAACAGCAGTTCGCTTTTTACAGCTACAATTACAACAACAACTGCAACAACAACTGAGATGAGGTGTTTCAATTCGGCTTTTATAAGCTTTTTTTAATTATCAGTAGAACAATCACGATTTTTCTAGATTTTTCTGGATGGCAACAGTAATTACGAGATATTTATTTATTAAGCATTAAATGCACGCGCTCTTTTATTTTTATTTTTTTTTTCGACGTAGCTTTCTTTTCAAAAATCGTCTGCGTTGCACGGGGAAATAAAAAGGAATTTTAATGACAATTCTAAATAAATAGCTAAATAAATGTGAAATTCGTAACAATATTATTGTAGAATTTTTATATAATGTTTCATGTAGTTACGTCGTGGTTAAGAAAGGGAATATAAATTATGTTTTAACAAATGTATAATACACATTTTATGCAATCAGTTTGTTAAAAATTCAAGATGTGTATGTTTTTCTGGTAATACGTTAGGGCCGTATGCAAGCGAGGGTATTATTCTTAACAAAGAATAAATAGTTGGAAGAACTTACTGGGCTATCGGTCCCAGGTGTGTCTTTTAGGTATTTTTCCAGTACGTTTAAAAGCCAGACAAAGGCTGGCCGCATAGCGGCTAGTATAAAATAAATAATAAAATGAATTCAAAATTTAGGCTTCAGGATGCCCATGTTCGGGCGGATGACTACGTCATTCAAAATGTGTTGGTTATAGGTACCTTTGTTTTTTCACAATGTGAGAAACATGCTAACATTCATGCAAATGTTTCATCATTTAATTTCTTTTATATGGCAACAATTTAAAAAGTGATACACAGTTTATAGTGATTCAACGTAAATGTCCCATTCGGAACTAATGTCCCTTTTGGGCTGAAAAAAATTAAGTTACTTCATCTTTGGATTTTACACAATATTTAATTTATTTCAGTACTGCTGTACTAGACGCCTTTTAAAAGGTGACTGGGAATTAGGGGACTCAATTTCCAAATCTTGGTGGTGAAGAATCATCATCCACCTCCTTTTAGTTCGGTCTCCACTATACAGTCATTACGATATTTTTGAATGCAGGAAACATGAAAATGAGCAATGCCCTCGCTGGGGCTCAAAACTGGACCTCTCGAATACGCACCGAGTGTACTACCGTTACACCACAAAGGCATGCAGCAAGGAGGGAGACAATACCTTACACTGTGTGAAGGCTTTTAAAATAATTTGTGTCTATTAAAAAATGTAATACATTATTCATACTGTCTGCGAACAAATATACAGTTTTTGACTTTTATTTGTCCATTAATAAGCCTCTGTTTTTAAAGCATAATTTAATTAATACATAATTACAAAATTTTAAAATGTATTCTAAGCTTTTCATTTGCAATATAATTATACTAAGTATACCTTGTATTTTATTTTTAGTGTAAATCATATTTACAGCATTGACAGCAATATGATTATACCGTAATTACGATTGTCGTTGTGAGTAAGCTACAGTACTGAGAGTGTTACAGAGTTTGTTGTCTTTTGAGAGGCCAAATGGGTTTCTTTTGACAAATTAGAGCCGAAATTTTGATTTTATAGTCCATATTTAGGTTAAAAGGCAATCTAAAATTTTGCTTTTCAAAAAGAAAGGAAAAAATAAATTAAAAAAAAAAAACAGGTAGGAAAGAAAAAGAGGAACTTTTTAAATTGGAAATTCTCCTCTTTCATAAACAACGCAAAACATATTTGCACAAAAGTCAAATTTAATTTTATATTATAAATGTCGTTTTACTGCTTTATTTACTAAATGTCAATACTTGCTCTCCTTTCGTTTTCTTAAAAGCTAGTAACTTATTTTTGAAGATAGGAAATATTTTATTGCAATCAGACTTCTCTAATTTCTGTTAAATTTGTTGACAGTGAGACCACAGAAAAGGGTAAAGTGAATATAAAATGGAAAGTAAAATTTATTACCGTACTTCCTGACATTGTAGATATTACATTTGTGAATGTGTAAAACAATAAATAACTGATTATTTAAACAAAATCACGTATAAACTTGATTTAAGTGTTTTGGAAACACTTAAGCACTACCATGTAAAAACACCCTCCTTCATTAATAGTGAAGCAGTCTATTTCTCTTCACGTAATAATAATAATAATTTTTCCCACTTGGGCGCACTTAGCTGACGTAGGTTTGTACACTACTGAGGCCAAAAGTGGTCGCCACCTTATTATGTAAGCACCTAATAGGTAGGCCACCGTTCATCCTATGAAAGGACGGACAATTAAAGCTATGCTTTCTCCGGGATTCCAACCCAGGTCCTTCGGTATCACGGCAGGCTCCCTTAAACACTATATCGTATGGCCTAGTAGTAGCAGTAGCAGTAGCAGTAGTAGTAGTAGTTGTAGCAGCAGCAGTAGTAGTGGTAGTAGTAGGTATCTCTTAGTTTTAATGAACACACTCCGCTTTATGAAAGCAGTCTGTTGCCGGATTAAACCTCTCCACCGTGCTGTCCGACTGGGCATGTAAAGGCGTCGTTTGGGTTTTGCAGACTTCTTTGATTACAGCCGAGGTAAAATTCCTTCCCTGATCTGGATGTAACTGAACCATGCTACTGCGACAGTCTCTTGATTAGGAATAGGATATATTTCAGGCCACTTGGTGAAGTAATCAATGATAACGAGAATGTATTTGTTGCCATCAGCAGTTCGTGGCAGAGGTCAGAAGATGTCAAAGGCGATTCGTTCAAAATGGGCTCCTACGTTGTAACGTTGCAGCTTGCCTCAGCTACGTTTCTTCGGTTCTTGAACTTTCTGTAAGGTTTTCATTATTTCGAAGTGGCCTCCTGTAGGACTGCTATGTAGATAAGGGCATCCGGAATCCGGGATCTTGGCAGTAACAGCTGCCATCGGAAAGTCTTTCCATCTTCTCATTCGAATTTCCGGTACAAGACGCCGTTTCGAATATGGAATAACTCCCAGACAGCCCAATATAGTTTTGTTGTAAATCTATAGTTTGAAATGTCTTCCCCGGTAGGTTTTCTGTTTTCATGAAATCAATTATGGGTTTAATGTAACGATCTGCCATCTGGTCTTTCCTGAATTCTTTGTCACTCCATGGGTCTCGCTCAGCCGATGTTGATGTTGTAATCTGTCGTGGGATCGGACTCATCAGCTCGTATTTCGATCCGCCCTTGGAACAATATCGGCAGTTTTCTGAGCAAGGTCTTCTAGTCTTCTAGACAGGGCGTCACCATTTCAGTGTGATGATCCCATCCGATGATGGATAGTGATGTCATATTCCTGGCTATTTGACCCTCAGGAGTTTTGAAATTTAAAAGCCAGGCCAATGATGCATGATCCGTGCGGAGCAGGAATTTTCTGCCGTATAAATAATGATGGAAATGTTCTACGGCTTCGACTATGGAGAGCAACTCTTTCCTAGTGACACGCTAATTCCTCTCCGGTTTTGATAGGCACTTGCTCAAGTAGGCTATGATACGTTCTTGGCCGTTTATTTCTTGGGACGAAACACCACCGGCACTCTCATTGCTCACATCTGTGTCGAGAATGAATGGTTTGTCGAGCTGAGGATACGTCAGGATTGGAACCGATGTTAAAGCTTCCTTCAAGTTGTCAAATGCGTCCTCACATTCTTTTGTCCACAAAACTTTTATTTGCTTTCTGTCAGTTTGTGAAGGGGTCTTGCGACGGAAGAAAATTCCTTTACAGATATCCTGTGGTAGATGCAAAGCCCTACGAAGCTTCTCAGCTGATGGACATTTTCGGGACATTTCCAGTCTTTTAACGGCTGACACTTTTTCAGGATTCGTTGTTCAGTAGAGATGACATGTCCGAGGTAAGTCACTTCCTGTCTAAATAATTTACATTTAGAGGGACTCAACTTTAGATTTGCTTCTTTCAGTTTCAGTTTCAGTTCTTTCAGTTGTTTCAGGTTTTGCTTCTTTCAGTTCAGCCCTTTCTAAGATTATCTGGATGTTCTTCAAAACTCTTTCTAACGATGATGTCGTTCAGGTATACCAGACAGGCTTCGTAGACGAGACCTTTCAAAACAATATCCATAAGGCATTCGAATGTTGCTGACGCATTACAAAGTCCGAACGAAACTTTGAACTGCCAAAGTCCTTGTCCGGTAGTAAATGCTGTCTTTTCTCTGTCATCAGGATGGATCATTTCTTTAGGTCAAGCGTCGAAAACCTCTTGCTTCCAGAGTGTCCAGAATGTCGTCAATTCTAGGAAGAGGGTAAGTGTCTTTCTTTGTAACATCGTTCAACCGGCGATAATCAACGCAAAATCTGGTTGAACCATCTTTTTTCTTCACCAAGAAGATGCCCAGGAACTTGCTGAAGGCTCGATGACATTGCTTTCTTGCATGTCCTTTAGACGTTTTCCTACACCTTCCTGTTTAGCAATCGGCAGACGTCTTGGGTGTTGCTTAATTGGTGGGTGATCCCCGGTATCAATTCTGTCATGTGACAAACTGGTTCGACTGACGTCAGAAGACGAGCGATAAAAAACATCTTCAAATTCTTGAAAGACATGTTCGACAGCATTTCTCTCCTCATCGTTTAATTGCGCATTCTGAAATAACTCTGATGTAATGTTTTCTGAGGACAAGGATTCTGTAGTATTAATATTTCGTTTAACGCTGCTCACTGGAGTATATGCTGCAACCACTTCACCTTTCTTATTAACTCTTCCCTTGTCCGTTCTATTGGCAACTCTCACCGGGATAACGGTTATTGATAGGTCTACGACAGTACTTTAGTCTATACACCTTTTGGGCTGTTAGAGTTCTTGAGATATTCGATGATCCTGTCACTGTTTTCTGCTATGGATCTGGGGAGTAAAATTCTGTTCTTGCTGGTATTGTGATATTGTCTTAAGCTATGAGTTTTTAATAAGGCTATATCTTCAGAAGTAGAATGCAGTTCGTTATTTTTAAAGTTCAAAGGAAAATTGTATTCCTTTAGAAAGTCCAATCCAAGTATGCATGGGTCTGTAATCTCTGCTACATATGCGGTGCGATGGTAAGCGGCACTTCCAAACGTGATGTTAACGTTTAATTTTCCTTCGATGTCGAACTTATCGCTGGACACAGTCTGAAGGTTAACGCAGGGCGGCGTCCAGATAAGTTTACCTTCGAGGTGTTGCGCCAAATCTTTTCGGATGATGGTAACATTGGTTCCCGTGTCGATCGTCAGTGATGTGTCCAATGATGTGTCCCATGATGACAAGTCCATTATTGCCTCCACTCACTGCAGAAATCTGAAGCTCTTTAAACTGAGGCTTTTCATTATTTGGCAGCCTCCGCCCCCACGATATAGCCACTAATTAGTTTCCCTCCTTCTTTATGGGCGAGATCTTAACATCCGTGTCCTGGGGTGTTATGCAGTTTCTTCTGATGTGCCCTTCAGCACCGCCGTTCTAGCACTTTACGGTCGGTTTCCTGTCACCAATATTCCGTCTCAACGCATTCAGTTGTCTGGTTAAATCATCTAAGCGAGCAGCCATTTGATCTACTGGCTCTTGGACTTGTGCAGCTCTGACTGGGTGTCGGTCTCTGCGAGTTGCTTGCTGGGCAGTCTCGAATTTCATGGCGTACACCAGAGCACTTTTTAAGTCCTTCACATCAGCCATTCGCAGAGCTTTCTGTATTTCAGGATCTCGGATGCCATCGATAAAGTACTGCAGGGACAGTATCTCCCTTGTTTCTGTCGGGCACTCCGTAAAGGCGAGGTGAGACATCCTTTCAATATACGTGGCGAGCTCCTGGAATATTTCGCTGGGCTTCTGTTGATGTGATTTTAATTGAAGCCTGCAGTAGTCTTTTAAACATTTCTTCCCAAAGCGCAGCTCCAATGCTCCGGATAGAGCTTCAAAATCTAGTTTCTGGATTTCCGGAAGAGTCTGCAGGATATCAGCTGCGTGTGCTCTCAGTGAAGCGGCGAAATGCAGCCTTAGTTTGGGAACCCCATCCGTTCGCTTCCGCCACTATTGAAAATTGTGTCTTATATATTTGTCAAGAGGTCTTCTCATCATGTGTGGATAACTTGAGGGAGGTACGAGAAGGCACGGATAAAAATTTAAAACCATCCGAATAGCTCCCTGCCGTCGCTACGAATTTTTTTAAGGAATCAACTTTTTTGGCTACTGCAGGAACCCTGTCATCAATTTGTTGTTCGATTTGTTATCGAACGGCAGAAACTCTTTCTTCAATTTTTCCAACTCTGTTTTCTGCCAATTCTGTCTTCTATAGCTTCAAATTTTTTTTTCTATTATGGACGTGATTTCTCTTTTACTTTCCTCTTGGCCCACGTTTATTTCTTCTTTAACAGCTTCCAGCTTTTCTTAAACAGCTTTCACTTCTTCTTTAACAGAAACTTGACCAACTTTAATCTCTTTTTTAACGTATTCTTGACCAGCTTTGATCTCTTCTTTAAAGGATGCTTTACCAGCCGCCATCTTTTCTTGAACCGCTTTCACCTCCTGTTTATTGGAATCTTGGCCAGCTTTAATCACTTCTTTAAGTGCAAGAAAGGCTGTCATAAATTGCCGTAATTGTTCTTCCATCGCTCTTGTAATTGACATTCAAATCCCACTTCTGACGTCAAAACGTGTTGCGTGCTTACGAGTTCGCAATGGATTGAATGTAAGATTCATTAAAAAGTTAATAAAATTTATTCTTGTCACAAGAACTGAAACAAAAGGCTAAAATATTTCCTCGGAGATATTCTTACAGTATTACAATATTTCACAGTAGTTATATTTTGAACTAAATGAGGTAGGAAGAAGTATTTAAGGGACGGTTTGGGAAGGTGGGTCTTAGAGCATGTTATGCCTGCTTGAAGACTACGTTGCTATCTTGCGTTACTAGCGATTAGATTTCTATGGCGGTGAGTGCTTCTAGCCGTTAGGCTTTTTTACTCCGACTTCTAGAGTCAGAGACTTCCTGAGCGTTAAATTATCCTGTGGGTCGTTAGGCTAAACTACTACATTTTATTTTAAGTTCATCATTACCTGTTCCGTGTTAAATTAGAAGTATTGGCTTGTGTACACCCAAGTGAGGCCACCTGTGAAATTATAATGAGTATAATAAAGGTTTCTTTACACCGTTTTTCTGACTTTTGTCGTCAATAAGACCTCAGGATAATTCCTCATACAGTCTTTCAAATCCCGTAATTATGCCACCTAAGAATACGAGATTCTATAAGATAAATAATTTCATTCTAATTTTTGTTATTATGCAAGCATGTATGTCATTTGCGATTTATAGGAATCGTTTAGTAAGAGCTAAAAAGAGATTTTAGGTGTTGTTATGAATTTAAATTACAATCGTACCTTGCTCATATAAAGATACGCATGTAAGGTACATATGTATAAATATATAAAAGCAAATAAATCAGAAGAGAGTGTTAAGGTACTAAAAGTTACTACACATCGATCTAAGCTGAATTGAGTAGATAGTTCCTTTGCCCAGTTGTGTTTTGGAGGTAAAATCTAAACATGAGCGGAACACGATTTAGATTTTACTTAGATCTTAGATCTGCCTATAGTTTCTTCAATTAGTAGTTTAAATGAAAATTCTCACAGATCAGAGCTTTATAAAAGTAATGTATGTAATTATTTCTTCAGAGTACTAAAATATCAGGACTGTTTGAGCTAGATTCGATTGTTTTCAGGTCTATAAACGCGTGCAGTTATATGCAAACAGTCGAAGTTGCAGCCTTTTAAATTTAAATAGCTGAAAGTGAAATGGTTAGAAATATTTCACTTATTTATTGTTACTTGCTTGTTTTGCTTTTATTTAGTGGTCTAAGTTATACCCTGTAAAAAATTATAAACATTTCTAACAGTTTAAAACTAAGGTGTACCAACTTTAGATTTTGTTTACTAGTCTCCACAATCTCGATTATTCCTCAAATACATTTAATCTTAATGGGCACAAAAAATGCCAAGTTTGTTATAGTACTTTACTTGCAATCACTTGGAAAAGAACTCATAACATAAAACCAATATTTCGTACTAACTACCTTTTGATCGATTCATCACTGAATACATTAATATTTGTACCTACCCAACATGCATATGAATGGGAAATAAATTTGCAACTTTGAAAACAAAATTGTTTTGACGTTTTGATAGAATTTTATTTTTGAAACAAACGCTATCAAATACTCATTTCTGGTTTGTCATGCATTAGTAAACATGTTGACTCATTTTCAAAGCTGCACAAAGTTTCCAGATATCCTTAAACTCTCGTATAACTTCTGTAATAAGTGTTATTTATTTAAAACTTTTATTCTGCTTAAAGAAAAAGTAAACTTTCAAATGAAATTTGTATATAAATATATGTAATAAAAGCAAAGTTTCCGAGAAGTATTGATGCAGAAACACTGAGACGTAGAAATGCTGATTGCGAAGATACTTGATACTTAAGGTTCGTAAAGAATAAGAAACTTGGCAATCTAGGCGGTTTCAATCATTTTTATTTCCAACTGACTTTTGTTGCCACAATTCACTTGGCACTCTAATCGTGCCTATTTCCAGAACATTTACATTTTTTATACTTTTGCGATAGGAAGACATCCCAGCGAAATTACGTACAAGCAGCCCACAGACAGAAGCTAAAGTGCGTAGTCATCCAATATGGAAGTACGCGAAGAAGGAAAGTTTTTTTGAGTTAGAAAAGTTCTAATTCAGTTCTAATTATTACGTCATCAGCGTTACGAAAGCTTCGTGGCATAGATTAATCTAGAAATGATGCAGTTCAGAAATGTTATTATTATTTTTAGAATGAAAATGAGAGTTATATGGCTATTATTAATGCATTATTTGAAAGACGGATATTTTATATTTTACATTATGTAAGATAAAAAAATTATATAAATGAGTTTTATAATTTAATTTAATAACAGCTTCTTAATTCCTTATTTTTAATTTGGGTACTCCCTTTCTATTAATAACCTTCTTGAAACTACTTGATATCTGAAAACTAATTCCGCATTATGTAATCTTAAACTTCTGCATTGCCTCTAAGTTTTAGCCAATCAGATTAACGAAAAATTTTACCATAAATACTGCTGCAATCCAGCTACCCTCCCTCTTTCTCTGCTTACGCTTGCTAGCTAAAGAACATCACTCGCCTGGTTGCGTCTGTTAAAAATGTAATGCGATTATCAAAATTGTGAGGTGCAGATTGTGATGTACCATGCAATAGCGTAATCAACAAGTAATAAAGAGATATTTGGATTATCAAGTGATTTTGTGATTCTTCAAAAGTTCTTCTGATCTTCTACTACGTAATTAATATTTTCAGTGATCTAACTACAGTCTACTCGCGACAGCATAATAATGTCTTCCCTAGTCAAGCACTCATCTCTCATCAATCTATTGCAAGGAACAAAATGTTCTATCATCACATGTATATATATATATATGTCCAAAGAAAGTAGTTTAAAGTGATAGAACAACGTTGAAATAATTAGAGTTTCTATTTAACAGTGTAATTATAGCATTATAACGCTATAACATAATTATAGCATTATAAAATTATAATTATATTATTATTATTATTATATTATTATATACAGTGTAAGTATAGCATATAATAAACACACTGAGTGATTTTATCAGGTATTTTCTCCCTCCTCTCAGCATGCCTTCGTGGTATAACGGTTAGCACACTCACCGCGTGTTCGGGAGGTAAAGGTTCGAGTTTCTGCGAGGGCATTACTCATTTTTCACATATCTTGCTTTAAAAATAACCTAATGTCTCTACAGTGGCGCCCGAGCTAAAATGTGGTGGATGATGATTCTTCACCACCAGGATTTGGTGATTGGGTCCCCTAAACCCCAGTCGTCTTTTAAAAGGATTTTCTCCCTCTTCCCAGCATGCCTTCATGGCGTAACAGTTAGTACATTCGGCGCGTATTCGAGAGTTTCAGCCTCTATTCCCGGCGAAGGCACTGCGCATTTTTCCCATCACCTGCTTCCCACCCAAAAAAAACCTAATGTGGCTACAATTACTCAACTGTTTAGTTAACTGTGAATATGTGTCAACATTACGTTGCAAGCCTATAAGTGTCGTATATCGTGTAGCGGGTAACTGTTTCATCAAAAAATTGCATAAGATTGTTGAGATAAAAATAATAACGATATTGATCTTCGAATGTTCTCAGTGTACCTAAGGACTCGTTAATTTTCATTAGCTATCATTTTAAATACAAGTTTGAAAACCGCTCTGGTCGATACGCTAATTAGCGAAGATGAGATCCAGGAGCCTGAATTCGAATACAGAAGACTTCTTTGTTGCATGGAAAAAAACTGCATGCTGAACTTTTTTTCGAGTGATAGGGTGCCTAAGGACCATGTCAAGAACACACGCAATTCTGGGTTCCTCGAATAGTAACATTCACAGATTTGTTCTGAAGTTACTGTCAGAGGAGAGAGATAAGTCACAAGAACAGAAATCTGAATATTTGTAAGCATAATTATGTCGAAATTGGTTTCATGCCCAATATATTATTTGCGTTAATCAGTTGTTAAACATACGGCTGAGAAACAATAAATTTCGCAGTAAAACATATTAGTGTACGGATTCACAATCTTTTAGCATTATTCTGCCTTTCCAGAGTAACCCAAAGCACTAAAAGGAGCCCGTTCTTCAGGGTTAGGATAAATAATTCATTCTTTTTGAAAAGGCCATAATTTCAAAAGTATTTTAAGTACGCCCATGAAAGATATATGAAAAGAAAGACAAAATCACCAAGTTTATAAACCCTCTACAAATATTCAGCATGTGCCCCTTTGGTGACATGACACACATTTAGACGACAATCGAGCTCATTCCATACATTTTGTAGCATTGTTGTCCAGATGTTTATCCTGTCAATTGACCAGATATTCGGAGTATCACACAAACTGTGTGGAAGATTTTGCGTCAGCGAACTTTGTGTTTCAAACCGTACCATGTGCAGCTCCTGTAACAATTAAAGCTGGAAGATTATTCTCGTCAACTAGATTTTTACGTCAACTTTGGAGGACGAAGATTTCGCCACTAAGATGATATTCGGTGATGAAGCAAAGTTCCACTTATCAGGGAAACTTGGTGAAGTCGCGAAAAAACCTTGGTGAGTTGGTGGTTCTTTCATATATTTTTCATGTGCGTGACCGTAATACTTCTGAACATATAGCCTTTTCAAAATGAATGAATCATATATGCTAAACCTGTATTTTGATACACACCAACAATCGAAATGCGTTGATTCGATCTTTTAGTAGCATGTTTTCAATAAATTAAATAAATAGTCCATAATTATAGCATTTGTAGCTCCAAATGCGTAAGTGAATCGACTTTGAACAAAACCAGTGAACTTGAAACAAAATAATTTGGGCTTTGCCTGTATACTTTTAAAAAGCGGTTTGATTTTTGTAAGAGGTAGTGTTGATTTTGTTAAGGGGTTATTTTATAATGATATTGTATTCATCTGAATTCGTTTCTTGGGTTTTGATTTTAATAAGCGGTTGATTTTATAAACAGTGATTTTATTAAGCGGTGTACACTTGTATATTTTTATTTTGCTTCGGTTATTTAACACCAAGTGTGAATTTTAATCACTTCAGATAGACTTCTGCGTTCACAGATGTTAGACTGTTTTTCTGTGGAATGATATCAATTTCTATGCATGAGAAAATTTATTGAAATTTGATTCAAAAACTGAAAACAAAGCAAATTAAGCTTTCTTCGAAAAACAAGTAACAAGTAGAGAAAATTACATCTCTAGTGGGACACAGTTCAGAAGGTAGAGAAATAAGTTTAATTTTCTGACTTTGGAGATAATACAGACGATTACATAGAAAACTTATCTATTACCTAACAAAATCACAATTTCAGTAATCTGTTAGTTTATGATCTTGAAGCGTATGTTTCAAAAGTGGATAAGCAAAGACTTTTGGCTCATTCTTACTGCTTTCCTTAAGGGATAAATAGCCATTTCGTATTTTCTCCCCGTAAACGCATATACCATATTTTAATAAAACACCATACAACCGCACATTTAATGTTTTGTGCACTGTGCTTAAAAATCGTAAAATTAATATTTTATATAAATTTTGAGGGAAGGCTTACTTTTGGATTATTATTTTTCACATTATCCTTGCAGTAATCACTTGGGCACCTGATCTACTTTGAACATAAACTGAGAAGTATGCTCATTTCTATACATGAAATTGAATGTTTTTGTTCTATTAAGTTGGGGGATGCTGGGGTTTACCACTGTGTTGAGTGGCGGCTGGTAGCGCATCTAACTTCTTATTATAATTGGTACATTTTTGAGGTTGCGTGATACGTACCGCATTATTGAACTCAAAACGCATTTACCACAATTACAAGAAGCTGCTTACAAATATATACGTATATAATACCTGGATAGCATAGACAGTTACTGAAATGAATTATAGTACTCGTAGTGTGAGGAGCCTGCTAACGAGAGCCTCTCTAGTCGAGAGCTCAAGAATATTCTAGGTCTCTCTAGTCGAGAGCCTTCTGAGGTCTTCTTCCGATGGAAGAAATCTTCAGACTCATTTGATCACGCCTTCTTAATTTTTCTGTTGTACACTATATCCACTGATTCGTTATATCCGGAACGATATCACAGGAAAAACAAAGTCATTGGTTCTTCAGCCCTCCTGAAATCGAGATGCTTTGATGGTGCAGAATGCTAAAATCTCATGACACTCACTAGTCGTGAAGTTATGTCTGTTGCAGTGTCCACTGGAACGGATTATTGCGTCTGCGATGTCAGAAACATGTCGTGTGGCAGATCGTAAAGCTTGGAAGCAGTGACTTGTGGGGACCGTAAACACGATTTTCTCATCATGCATGCATTCAGCCTTTCGTTAATCAAAACCAGAACTGGGATACGTAGCCTACTACAGGTAATGAACTAATGACTTTCTACTAGGAAAATCAAAATTTATTCTTATTGATATCATTCTTTATTATTTTTAGAGCAATAGAGTACCACCAGATCAACTTTTGAGAAGAAGGTGAAAAAATTTAATTTAGCTACTCAAATACTCATCTACTCTGGGCTCGATAAATCAAGAAAGCAGTGTTGCTCTATCAAAAACACTCTTAAGTACCTTCTCAGAAGGAGATAATTTTCCTAGTTTCCTAGTTGTTTGAAACATTTTAAGAAATTTTCAAAATGTTATGTGTTCTCAAAATGTTCAAAACATTTTAAGAAATGTTTCAAACTACTTTCAACTAGGAGATAGTTCAATTGCATGTAGTGACGTTAAAGTTACATGTAGTGACGGAACTGATAAGGCAGTGATATTATCATTATATCGTTAAACTCTTATGATATATATTGCTACGTGAGTACAGTTTCATAAGATTGAATGCACACAGAACTGATTGTAGCTTGATAAAATTTATTTTACAAAAAGAAACACTTTACAATTATAAAAATTTCCTTAAAAATACTCGCACACCTCCTTTTAATATCACAGAGCACAATCAGTAGTTACACTTCAAACTACTAAGAACGTTAAACACAAAGCAATGTAAAGCGCATCTAAAAAGGTGAAGCTCGTACGGAGATCTCTCAATACTCCGAACTCACGCTGAACTAAACATTTAAGAAACTGATGCTCTCCTCGGTCTTATATAATTTAGCACCAGCTGCCGAGAAATGTATAGTAATTTCCAATTCTCAAAATTACATGAACACATGAGAACCAGATACGATTACAGTTCCATATAGAGATCAATTACATTTATTCAGTCACAATATCAGTAGAGTTATACAGGGCAAGACCAACATGTCGTCAAATAATCGCACAGTTTGGCGACTTTTGGTAATTTATTGCCAAATTCGGAGCAAAAATGAGTCACTAAAATTGTCGCCAGCTTGGCGATATCTCGTCAAACTAGCGAGATAGCCATTTACTCAGTGTGAAATAGACTTGTACTGTAATCTTATTTTTCCGGCAGAGTTTCCTCTCTTCCAAGCATTTCATGTTACATTTTACAAAATATATTACAATTTCACGGATAATTTCACTAAGGTTTCGTAACTATATGATATGAGATTAACTCGCCTCTACATGTCTTGTGTCTGTGAGACCCAGGCAAATGCGTTTCTTATTATTTCGGACAGATGGCAGCACCTGTACTGCGAATGTTCCATCTACCTTCCTATCTTTAGTACATCATTTAACACGTGCATTGCTACCAATGCTGGTTCTTTCAGGCAGGAGTTTTTTTTTCGTATTAATTGTGTTGGGTCTGAAAGATCCAGTCCGTCCAAATATGTAAGTTTTTTCAAAATTTCATTTTATTTTATTTATTTATTTTTTAATTTTAGAGTTTAGGTAACTGTGTAGCACTCAATTTATGTTTTATCTATTTGTAGAAGTTCACGAAAATTTAACTCTCAATAATCCTCATGATTTGGCAGCAGCACTACCTTTGTTTGAAGAGATTGTTCTGATTACAAGGTGATATGTCCCACACTGGGGTAAAATAGTGATTCTCTTGTCATACATGCATCATGATGACAAACTTGACGAAAGTATGGATGACAAGAAGAAACCTGAAATCATGGCTGTGTCGAACAGAGAGTGGTGTTTTATAATGTTGCTCGAAACACAAAAGGTTGACCAATGGTTGTTTTTTATATGCTACTAAATACAGCAATTTGTAATTGATATTTAATTTTCAAATCAAATGTACCCGATAAGTCTGAAGACAAAAATAGAACATTTTTAAAAAATTCATGTTTGATTTGATAGAAGACTGTATAAAAGAAAGAGCAACGTCAAAAACATCCCAAGTAACCTTCATGTTGCTGCACAAAATTTCAGAAATAGTTGAGGAGTTGAAGCATCGAATTGAAATAGGAAAAAGGGGCCGATTTGCCTATTGTAGGTACAGAAAAACTCAATACATGTGAGAGCAGTGCAAAAAATATCATTGTTTTTATAACATGTTGCATTTCGTTCTATAATGAAGTTAAAAATGGAATACGAATCATCCTTTTGAGTCAGATATTCATCAACAGTAGTAAACAGCTTTACCAATTGCTTTCTTTATTTAACTATTTTGTTTTGTATTATACATAAAGAAATTAAAGATTAAAACTTTTTATATGAATTGAAGCAACTAATTTGAGAGTTAATGGAACATTTATGATAAATAAGAGTTAAGCATTCAGAAAAATGTATATATGCGAGCTAATTTAGATGTTATTCCCTTGAATGCGCTTAAGTGGCCCTTTTCTGGCACATTTATCCTAAATTTACTTATTTCCTGAGATGTGAATGATTGATTCTATTTTTTATCTCTACAACTTTTGCTAAGTACTAACCCTACATGTCCTGTTTTAATAACTTTCGCTTTTAAGCTATATAAGAGCAGTATGGTAAAAGGGCTATTTGCCTATTAATACCTTCATACAGGACTTTCTAAGCGGAACTGGCTAGCATCCAAGTTGTTCATGAGGAAATCTTCGAATACGCTTATACAGCCAGTATATTTGACAAGATTCGAACTCAATCCAACTTCCAGTTGTCAGCGGCCTTATCAGTTCAGCGATTGGTAGACCTGTATAAAATCAGATTATGTTTAAAGGAATATATACTTCAATTAAAATAAAAAGTACAGGTTTCTATGAGATGGTAATAATCACTGTATTTCAATTCAGTTGGCATGTCACATGGAAGTTCTTGCGTCTGTCACTCATGGCGAACATTCTGGAAGTTGCCAATATCTCTGTCAGAGTGTAGTTTCCTGTGGCCAAATCTTTGCACATTTATCACCGTCTGTGCGTAACATTTTCTTTAGTTCTTAAATGCATTTACTTAGTTCCATCTACATTAAAAAAATTGCAATCTAATAAACTTCATATGACGGTCTATACTCGAGGAATGTACCACAAAATCATATAAAAAATTTAAGAAGATTATGCAAAAAATTTAAAGTATGAAAAATCGCAAGATTAAAAATAAAGTGCAAACTGATCTTGGAACAGAGATTTCACGTTTCCACTAGGAAATTTTAAGCTAAGCAATTATAATGAAACCCATTAAATTAAAAAATAGTTTTCCAAGGCTCTAAATTTGAATTCAGTAAAGACATTAAAGAGGCTAGATATTTAATAAAGCTTCTTAAAGGTTAACAAATGTATCTGTTTTTAATCTTAATGCATCTTTCATGGAGGTCAATAACACGAAAAAGGAAACAATTTATATCTGAGGTAAAAAATGTGAAGCATTTTCTCTGTATGAAATGACTTCATGTTTCTCTCACAACTAAAGGTTGGTAAAGAATCGGAAAATTGTCATTAGCTCAGTTTGTGATTATTTGTTTCATGTTTTGTGGCTAAAACACAGCGAAAAAAGAGAAGTACATTCGTTTAATTCTCATAGTTTTATACTCTACACTTCTTTTAATGATCATTCACAGCCATCAATTTGTTCTTTTTATGGTTGTTTCGTTTTCATACCGCACACGTGATGAAAAACAGTAATTATCATAATTTATACGCATGCTCCCATTAACACTACAACAACTAGCACGCTACCGAAAGAAATGCTATGGCAACAGTTCACTTTAAGTCCCAAAACTTAAGCCTAACATGGCCGCGAATGATTCTCCTTTTTTTTTCGCCTTTATGAGGAAGCTCGCTTTCCTGGATACAACATAGCGTTTAATTTATCCCATTAGGAGGTTTCCTGCCACACTACTTGACTATGACCTGAGTTGTAATTAATCGGTGCAGTAGACTAAATTTAACATCGTATTAGCGAGTCTTCTGAAAAGGAATTTCTTCTTATTTTATGTAATTTTATTATTTTGTATTCTTCGTTTTCACACGTGTACTCTTGAGTCACGAAAAGTACCAGTGTTATGAATATAGGAGTGATAAAACGCTCACCATGACGACAGAAGCTTTAAAAATGTTCTTTTTCTTGAATACTTTTACGTGTTGTTGTTATTATATTTTGCCTGCCACAGAAACAGAATCAATAATTAACTTGTAATTTTGACTGACTAATAGAAATTTTGCTAATTGAATTTTTTTTCGTTAATGCCAAATGCTAGATCTTGGAATTTTTAAGTATCTAGAACTTCAAATAAGTAATTTTGACAATTCCTAAAACGTTTACTTTATTATTAAAAATCATGAAAATTCTTTAACTCGAGTCATTAAGTAGAACAATTAAAATTAAATTCATGACGTGTGTTATAAACAAATTTTATAATTTAAAACTAATATTTTACTTATTTTAGGTGATGCGCAGAGTATACTGATATGTACTTAAACATACGTAAAAAATCAGCTAAATGGAACAGTATTAAATAAAAGGCCCAAAACTGCATGTGAAACACAAAATAGTATCTGAAGAAGCTATACAGCATATCTTAAGATGTAAAACATTTTGCTAATTTAATAACTTACTAAGCTTCCTTAGAAAAGGTTACAAACAAACCATTTGTAGGTTAATAAAATACAGGGGTTGTCACGAGGGATATTTCGTTTTTTAGTGTAAAAAATTTCAATCAGTCAAATATATTCCGTTCTATTTAATGACCTTTCGCCATCTTTATGGTAATTTCATGATTTTGCCATCATAGAACTTCTGGTCTTTATCAGCAAAAAACCCAACTAAGTGCGATTTGCGGTCATCGTTATTACTAAAATTTTTGACATTTAAGGAACTTCGAAATAAATGATAATTCAATGGTGCAAGATCGGGCTTTATGAAGGATACGACATCACTTCCCAGACAAATTCGAATGATTTTCTGTGTTTTGCTAAACATGTTTGAGGCTTCGCATTGTCGTGCTGGAGCACGATTTCTTTACGAATTGCCAATTCTACTTTTGTTTTTCTTTTTGATTGCTTTGTCGAATTTCACAAACTGTTGGCAGTAAACGTCTGAGTTGATCGTTTGATTGCTTGGAAGCAGCTGAAAATGCTTAACACCTTTGCAATTTCATCGAATTGATAGCATGATATTTATCTGATGCAATTTAACTTTCGATATGGTTTGTGCTGATTCATCATGCTTGGACCATGATCTTTTTCGATAATTGTTATTGTAGAAGATCCATTTTCCATTACCAGTGACAATTTGTTTCAAAGAAGGGCCAACTGTATTTCGTTTGAAATGTGTATCGCAAAAATGTTGTTGTTGCTTATGCTCACTTGTCTGACGTATAGGCAGCACAAGCCCACGAAATTCCTCGTGGCAAGGGCGCAAGATTACACCTATCGTTGGCAACAGCCTTGAGCACCTAGCAGGTAACAGTGTGATTTGGCTCAGTTCCGCCCCCAATTTTGAGGCAGAGCATCCCGGGGAGACGGATCTGAGGTTTTCCCATCCCTCTCCCCTTTCACCAAACCAAACGAGATATAAAGGAAGGAAGTCCTTTCTCACCTCCAACAAAAAATATGTATTGTTAAGAAAGAAACAGAAGTGGCTCCCTTCGAACGAAAAGGGAAACAACTGGGCATGCGTGAAATACCTGTCGCCGAAAAGCGCCAAAGCTCAAAGCGAAGCTGATGTCGAAGTTCGAACGGGTTCGGCGGTCACGTTTATCAGGAGTTTAAAGCTGTGTGACTCCACTTTTCCTCCCTCCATATTGATAGATATAATATCAGACATTAAACTGCGATATGTATAATGCAAGTTCAACAGCCAGTGAAAGTGAAACCTCACCTAATATTTCATCATTTCCCAGGTCAAAGAACGATTCATCTTAACCCGTGTTCTTCAATTTGCTATACACGTGGCGGAGGAGAATCTCGGCCAGGTCTGGTATATCACAGAGGGGAAATTCTCGCCAACAGGTTCTGGCGCCAAATCCCTTTTCTTTCTAGCGGCGTAAAAGACAAACTGGTTTACATTACGTCTATGGAGCCTTTCCTTCTTTACATAGACGTTCTTTGGCTCCATGACACAAGGGACTTTCGGTTCGCGGCATTTACAGTATTTATTCGAAACGTCTTAATGATTCGATAGGGGGCCTACGAAAAGTTAAGTGCGAGACCTAAGGACCCCGGTGTTACACCGCTTTCTCTCGTGTAGTGGCTGGCCGCATATTTAGAATGCCGCCATGCTGGATCGACACTATACATTTAAAAACCTCCCTGCCTTCTGGGGATTCAAACTCGGCACGGCAGTCAAAGACACTGAGCACTATACCGGTTGGATGGCGCAAAACTTTATTCGTTGTGTTAAGTGACTTTCTTTCAATTCATGCAGAATGTAGAGCTTCTTAACAAGTGCAAGACATCTTATGTGATTTTCAATTGTTGTGTGTGATACATTTAACCTTTTAGCAAACTCGTACAGAGTTATATGGCGATTTGTTTCTATTACTAGTTTAATTTTGTCATCATTGACTTCAGAACGTCGGCCAGAAAGTTTGACTTCTTCAAGAGCAAAATCTGCGAACGAAAATTTTGAAACCAATTCCGATGCCTTTCATTGCTTAACGCAATGAACCCCATAATCTTCACATATGTCTTTGTGAACCTCAGCAGCTTTCTTACCTTTACGAAAATCAAAAAATAAAAATATGTCGATAACGTTTAATTTTGCACCCCATGTTAAAATTAATAGTAAACTGGCAGTAAGGATAACAAAACGAATATAAGGCTATCTATTTGTGCAAACCGAAATTATCCTCTTATCATCCGAATATTTGATACATCGACAGTAAAAAATATAATTTAACATGGCCAATAGAACAGACATGCAGATTTGAAGATCTATTGATATTTGCAGATTCGTTCATTTACAGCGAACTCCTTTTGTATGAGATCTGACAAAATCATGGACGTTTTACTAAAATAAAAATGTTATGTGACTGAAGACTTTTAGATCAGAGGCGAATGTGTCATTGCCTATGGCGCTGTTTAATTATTTCATGAAGATGGTCTAAAAAGGTAAACATTAATACTAAATATAGAGTCATGCAGCAAAATTTTATAAACTCATAGGAAGGAAATGATACTAAAAGAAATCGAAAGATAAACTAATGATAACCGTATTAAACTCAACCCTTCGTAACCCCGCCATCGTTAGCTCGATCGTAAAGTTTTAATTGATAGATAGAATTCTTTATTCCATTGCAAAAAAAGAAATGAATTTTCATACTTCGATACCCGGAGGATTTCATTAAATGTTGTAAAAATGCCCTCGCCTTTATGCAGGTATGAAAGTGTTCGCCGCGTTAAAGATCTTCACGTGGATGTTCCGGCAGCCTTGTTGAGAGTTGCTTTGTTCATGATAAACTTCGTAACGTACAGGGATATATGCCAGGGCTTCCTTGTGTGTTCGCTAGCAATAGACAACTTAAAAAAAGGTGCCTTGTGCCTTTATGGCATAGCATTCTCGCACCTTGGTGGATGTTTTGCTCCAAAATTTAGAATTTTCAGTTGAAAAGTATACTGTGGCAATTTACAAATATCAGAGCTAGTTAGTTTACCATTAAAAAATCATCCCTACAGGCAGATAGACTAAACTCACTTTGATATAATCCAGTAAATAAAATTATAATAAACTATCGCCTTGGAAGAATGTCTTCTAGGAAAAGGATTCATCAGCAGTCCCTAATTTGGGGTGGAATAAAAAAGGAAAACCACAAAAACGTCTACGCCACCAGTCCGTTCACTAGAATCGAACCAAGGTCGAAGTTACCAGCTTTCAGTTGACTTTACCTGTCGGCCGCTAGTAGACGTGAAGACGTTGGATGCTCAAAATAAGTACTTTAAACACCAAAGAATTTCAATTCTCAAACTGCTTTAATTATGGATTTACATTTTTTTCAATAAAAAATACGACATTTATTATTCTGTTTTCGATCGAAATATCGCTCTTTGCGCAGCAAAAATTCATGATGTAATTACCTTACATTTGTGATTACAGATATCGTGCATCTGAACGTGTTCAACTAAAAGGTTATTATATTTATACATTCTGTCTATAAAGAAAAAAATACACCCTCTCTTGTTAAAATACGTATATTTTTCCCTCTGCAAAATTTAATTAATTCAACGGGATTCTGTACATGTGACACAATTGTTCAAGAAGTTGAGCTGTGGTAGAAATGAATCATTTGGATATGCAGTTCATAAATAATAACTTCAAAATTAGTTTTGCTTTCTAGATCCTTCGCATGAGGAATTTTAATAATCGCCACCTCACATGTTTTATTTATTTAATCCCAGTTTCGAAAGGTAGACTTTAATAAATATTCTCTTCGTTTAATTGGAAATTTTCCTTCTTCAGCTATTAAAACGGTGATGAATGATTTTGTAGAAGAGCTATCGAATAAAGCAATACATAATTTAGATTCAGAAGAACTTTTGCTTTAGAATAATTTGAGAAATTAGTACTCTTTTGTCTTTTTCGCAATAACAAACGTGATTTTTTCCTCGCTTTGCATTTAAGGAAGCCAATGAATTCACCAACGTTTAATTTTACCTCCGACCTCCTTTGCCGATTATATTCTAAGCAAATGGGCTTTGGGATCAACTTTGCAAGAATTAAGTACAATAACTGTTGATAAGGTCTTGCTCCTAGCTCCAGATTTACTGAAAATATTGCGTTTATTTCCGATTCCTCCAAGCAATTTTTAAAGTGCTTCGGTATTTGAGGGATATTTAACCTACTTATGGTGCAATAGACATGTCCTGCAATAATTACTAATTACTTAGTCGTTTCAATCAAATTTTTCTGTAAGAATGTTACCACTCGTCAAAGAAAATGTCGCGGTTTCTGCTGGGTTTGAATTCGGGCGAAGCGGCTGGCTGTATGGGCGTTTTCGTTGTTTTTCCCATGTGTATTCTGCATATGAAGTTTGCCTTAGAAAGTCTTCCACGAACGCATCCCTACTCTAAAGCAGATAACAATAGTGTGCGTTGCCAGAATAAAACTAAGCCAAACTATGCATAGCATTTTCATTGATTCCGAAATTCGAGCAAAGAGCTAAGTTTGTTTGAAAATGTTAATTAAAGCAGACATATTTATTTTGAATTTGTTAAACATATTCTAACATTATTTAAGTTAATGGACTTATTGTCTTCTAGTTTAATTTCCTACTCATTCATAAAATAAGCAATTTTACTTTTACAAAGTTACGTAAAGTAATCTTTGCTTTCTATTACTTCTAATTCAGTATCTTCAACATTCTTTAGTTTTTCAATCTCCTGAATGTATTTCTTTCAATAAGTTTTATTTTTCAAGAAATTTAGTAGTTGTTTAATGTTTGAGTTTTAAATGAAACATGTTTTTCAACTTCAAATTTATATCGAACATTTATTTCAATAATATCTTCTATCTTACCAGTTCATTTAGTAGTTGAAAACTAAAAAATAGTATTACGAATTTGTAGCAAATAATTTTAATATAAATAAATAATTTTCGTGAAGTTATGTTAAAAACTGTAGTATATTTACTGTAGTATATTACTCGTACGAAGTAAAGCAACACCTTTCTTTTTAATCCCCAAGTTTTTCAATCAAACATTCATTTAACTCACAGAAAATATGAAACAAATCAAAAACAACTTTAACATTCAAAATTCTTGTTTCTAGGGGCACATGTTCGGGTGAAGGATTAGGAGTGTGCAAAATCTGGGGGCGGTGTTTCTGCAGTGAGAGGAATATATGTATATGGACACTTCGTTATTTTAATAACACAGATTAAAATATCTGAAAAAAGTAATCCTAAAATAATAATCCAAGTATGCTTCATTCTAATACTTGCACTGTTACTTAAAACATATTGTAATAATAAATATTTTAGAGGTGATCGAAGAAAAATTACAAGACTTTGGGGAATATCCACCATGTTATGACACAAAAAGCAGGCTTTCGGAACAATCGCATCGCAAATTAAATTTCCTTTATTACATATCCACTAAAAATAATATAAAAACAAAGCACGCAGAGTTTCATAAAAATGGCATAAAAATATCTCGAATTGTAATTTTTAGGTGAGTAAATTGTAAGTAAAAGTCAAATATGAGAAGAAAAGTATTTGAAGTGCAAATAGTTGTTTTTGTACTTAAAAAAAGCGTTCTAACATACTTAGCATAGTTATAGGTTAATAACATATTCTCTTCCTTTTAGTTAGTCTACTTTTCTGATGCAGACTACTTATGTACTCTAAAATAATAACAATAAGTATAATAATTTTTCAAAAATAGTCTTAGAAAACGACATGTAAGTAATATTGTTATTATTATACATTGTGTTGTTTATTTTTGCATTCGCACTTCCCGAGCTACTAAATATAAAAGGAATGACCAAACAGAGTTTACAAGTGAGTTATTGTGTTAAAATAATCAAATACTGAATACAAGCACTGTTCGAATGCCTTTAGACAAAAAGGGAACAAATCACACGTCATACGTTATGTATTTCATATTTTGGATTTGTTCTGGAAAGTAACTCATATGTATATTCTTCATGAGAATAAGTGTCTGTCGGACGCGCTACGCTATGCATGATACAAGCTGAACCTTGCGAAAGTTTTCAATAAGTTTGAAGGCACCAGCAATAAGATGGCTTCAAAGGTACAGGCAAATTTATTTTAGAGTTTATCATTTTGCAAAATGGAAGACTTGAATAAAATAGGCGGAAAACGTATTGTTGTGGGTATATGAGTTCGTAATTGATATAGTACTCACAGAAACGATGGTAGATTAATAATGTTTTTAAAAAAGGAACACTTTACAATACTGGAACTTTCCCCAAAAACGCTCGTAACAGCTCTTCTGAGTATGAGAAATATATCTCTAATGAATTTGACTAAATAAGTTTAAATCAAATGCAGCCAAAAATTGCGTATAATCTAATATTCCGTACAAGGAAATCATGTGATCTCCGCATCAGATTTTTTAAGTACTTGTTAAACTGAGTTTGAAATTCTGCCAGTTTTTAACGTAAAGTTAATGTGCATCATTTTACAAACCACCAAAGATACGCTTATTTATTTGTCATTTCAAATCTGACAATTATTTCAGTTGCCGACTTAAATTACCATTAATGTTTGTCGAATTTAAAATTAAACCTAAAAATAATAATAAATGATCCGATCTATTAAAAATTGTTTTATCGTTAGATGCAATTCCAAACTTCATTTGTTACTTGCTAAGCAAATAAATAAATAAATAAACATTTGAAAGATTAGATGAGAATTCTTAGTGACAATCGAAGTGCCGTTAAAAATATGAAACCTTTCTTCCGACTCAAAAATAAACTATCCATAAGAAAGTTGCAGCGGAAAAGTAATTTGAAGGCACCGGTATTCTATTCTTCCACCAAATTTAAGCCTATAGATGGAGCTCTTATCTTTTTCCGTTCCATTTTGCACTCCTAACGGAAATTACATGTCTGCGTGAAGGGATTTTTGGATCTGCTTGGAAAAATGCTGCGTGGGGGATTACCCAGAGATTTAGTCTCTTAAATCTCTTTTTTTTTAGGATTACTTTGGCCTTTACAAGTTTTGTTCATCGGAAATATTTTGAACTTTTTCTGGACAAAAATTGCGCTTGACAGATTACAGAATAATATTCAGCAAAAAGGATTTATTAATAAAGTAATACAACTTATTTTATGTATTTTAATACTTATAAATAAATGAAAATATCCGTTATAATATAAGATATAAAAAAGAATACTAAAATATCATACTCAGACGGTCCTGTTTAAAACGTTTATAATAAATACTTTCAGGAACAATGTCTAAATGTAGTGTTATCGTACTAATTTTTTATATGGAAATAAATTATTTTTAAAATTTAATGGAAACTCTTAACACAATAAAAATATTTTACAGATGCAGTAAAATAAGTGACCTTCATTAAAATAAACGAAAACATTCATTATTATAATGTCGTGACAATATCGCCGACGTGACAATGCACAGATATATACCGCTGTATTTCTCATAACAAGGTGTTTATTTATTCATATATATATATATATATATACATAAGTAAAACTAATTATGAGTAATTTAGAAAGC
>KK115102.1:439417-470206 GCA_000611955.2 Stegodyphus mimosarum | reverse complement strand
AACTTAACTTTAGTAAGTATTTTAATTAGCTTTCCAAGTCAGTATCCAAAGTTATCTAGATTCCTACTGTAGTAAAAATTATTTAAAATTTGTAGAGAAAATACTTTAGCCAAAAAGTTCCAAATATTAAATTGAAAATCCAAAGTACTGAAAAGTAGCCATTGTCATTCATCGTAGATTAATTGACTTGTCAAGCGAGAACAAACCAATTTACTATCAGTTAACAATAAACCAAATTAAGTGAGAGTGTTTCGTCTTTTTTCAAATAAAGATCAAATTAGTTATTTTTAGAATTAGATCATAAGATTAATACTCGGTTATAAAAACGATATTAATCTAGTATATATTGAAGATGTATACATATACATATATATGTAGATTATATTATATATATATATATATATATATATTTGTGTGTGTGTGTGTGGATTCCATCTTCTTTGTAGACTTTACTTCACAGGATTTAGCTAACTTTTAGCGGAGTCTATGGTTAAAAACACATCATACACCAAAGTGAATTTTTAACTAATATATTTAATGAAGTTTATCAATCATTCGCTTACACATATAGATGGAAATGGATGATAATTATTTACAGATGTAGAGAAATTCACGTTTTTTCACACACGCCGTCTTATACACGTCTTTCATTTTAATGGCAGCATCGGTCTGTATTTTTGTTTTTACAAAACAGTTCTATCCAATGATATCCCGCCCCATCTGTTGTTCAACGCAGACACCATACGCACATATACATCTGTATGCATATTTACATACATATATATGTGTATATATATGTACACACACGTACACATACACACATAAATAATTGTTTTTTATATCTAATACGAGAACAATTACACCTCTTTGCGAATGTAGAAAAACTTCTGTATTTTGAAAATCTTTGCTTTTAAAGATCAGTTTTAACGGCAAATAATTTATCTTTAAATTTATTAATTTAATTTGAAAGTGGATAAATATTTATTGAAGAACATTTATAATTTTTTCAGTGCACGTTTATTTGGAACATCGGTTTATATTTTAATTCGCTAACGTATTTTATTAGCTGTCTAAATGCATTCACGTTATTCTAATAAACATATCTAATTTACCTGTTAAAAATGAGAAATATCATCTTTCCATTAATATCACGTTTTTCCTGAAGTTAATAATTTATCTACCGATGCTGAAGACTAAATACGACTACGATGTGAACAGTTGCTTCCCAGAAATAATAAAAAAACTGCGAAATAATATTTATTTAAGTAACCTGCTTTGGTAAAAAAATCGGTTAAACAACTGTAATGAATCTAAAAGCCTAATTTTGGCTGTCGAAATATTAAATTTAGTTCACTTTTAATTTTATCTGACTCGAATACAACTCAGATTTGTTTTTCGGATAAGTGTTCACTTCCTATAAAACTTAGAAAAATAATTAATATATAACATAAATATTAAATCTAAGGTTTTATAATTAAACCTTCGAAACTAATCCTGCAAATTTATTATTATTACACTGATTTTTGCTGCTTGAACTCCTCCGATAATCGTTATTCAGCACCTTATTTTAACTCAGATATAACAATATATACAGAAAAGTTGTAAGCTATTTTGCCCTCCTTAATCATGCATATAACTGAAAACACGCCAGGCTAACATTTGGAAGGTCTGGATTTCGAATTCCGGAGAAGTTATTGCAGTGTTTTCACATTTTCCTCTCCGACAAAAAATCCTAAAGACTTCATAAAGTAAAGTACAAGTAAATAAAGTTTAAGATTACAAAAAAATTGTAAAATAAAATTTGAGCCAGAAGCTCAGAATGCTTATAATACGATAGCAATTATTTATAATTATGGAAAATAATCCAGAGCTTTCCAGAAACTAATCTGCATCTTTTCTCATGCTTATAATTTAAATGAGCTAAGTGAAAATAACTAACCTCAAACTGATAAAAACTAATACCTCAGACTGATAAAACTGCTGATAAACTCAGCATTCTAATTCAAAACATGGTCAACCGGCAGAAATCATTATCAGATTAGAGCCCAAGTCACGTTAATGGCATGATGTACTGTATGCAGAATATCTTCTTCTCCTTTGTTTTTTGTCAAATTAACTTACACACATTTTGACAGAAAGAACGATTTTTAGGAAAGTTAATATGATAGAGCATACAACAGTTTAAAATATATAAAACATTACAAAATCTAGCTTTCCTAGAGAGCAAAGACTATAGAGTTTGAAAAGACTACTGAAGAATTATCTTCTACCCTTGTGAAACAAAACAAAAGTCAGGAGAAGGGTGTATAAGACCCTTTTATTTGAACATAAAATTAACAGATAACAAACTTGGTATCTGTTAATTTTATATCCAACTTTAATTTATACAACCCAAGCACTTTTGGCTTAATATAAAACTTAGAAAAAATCAATATATAACATAAATATTGAATCTAAGGTTTTATAATTAAACCTTGGAAACTAATCCTTTAAATTTATTAATATTACACTGATATTTGCTGTTTGAGCTTCTCCAATAATCGTTATTCGGCATCTTATTTTAACTCAGATAATAACAACATATACATAAAAGTTGTAAGCTATTTTCCCCTCTTTAATCATGCATATAACTGAAAGCACGCCCGCCTAACTTATGGAAGGTCTGGATTTCGAATAAAATGTTGTTATTTTCCTGCCTAACATGAAAGTTGATGAACTAAATTCAAATGTGGTAGATTAGCCTAACGGTTCACAGAATAATTTGACGCACAAAAAGGGCTCTGGTTTGTAGAAAAACTGGCGAGACAGGCCAAATGGCTAGAAGCGCTCAACGCCACAGAATCAAATCGGTAAAAATCACGGCACATTTTGGTCTGTAATAGGCAGACACACTCTCACACTAACTTTTGTTAACACTGTTTACACTGTTTAAGCAAGGGTTTCGTAAAAACCCTTGCTTAAACACTGTTTCTGTCTACCTCTCTCTGAAGAAACCCTTGCTATCTCATTTTCATTCTGGCATAAAAACGTAGATGAAAAGAGAGTGATAGAAAAGTACTAAACTTAAAATGAACTCTCAGTTAAAAATAAATAGATAAACCTCACAATCTTACTAAGGAATTTAAAATAAATCTAATTTCAAGCCTGCCGATTAATAATTAATTTAATGTAAAAAAGGATAGCATTTGATTATGGTAAATAATACCCTGAGAAAACACATGGATCCCCTTTTGATTATGGAATTCACAGTGCGATGCTGTATTGAGACAGCTCCGAGGAAATTCGGGATTTATTATCTTGGATTCTTTGAATCTTCCTCACCCTAATAATCTACGTATTCAAAAAATGCGCTTACATTTGATGGTTTTATCACTAAGTTAGTATTTTTATTTTTTAAACATTCTCCTCTGTCCGACATAGACTAGCAGCAATATTTGCTGGTAATACGAAACACTTTATTTTCTCGAATTTCATTAGAGATATATTCAGTAATCATTAAAAATAATTTAATCACTTTGACATGTACATTTCATTAAGTGAAAGATTCATGTGAAATTATTCGGCGCAGGTTGTACATCGAAATGATTAACCATTACTGCTTGACAAGAATTGCATAAAATGAATAAGTCAATTGAATCATTCAGTCCTAGATGGCGAAGTCGATTTTGAAGGTAATATACGATGGAAAAGAAAGTATGAGTGGCAGAATCCTAATAGCCACCACTACAGAATCACGGAGATGATATAGGATGACAGTTACTCTAGCTTATCGAGACTTTCTCTTACACCAGGGAAAAGATTCTTGTTCTTGACAGATTTCTGTTCTATAATTCTTCAGTAGAGAAACGTTTATTGAAATTGATGATTCCTTGCGAACAATGCTCCGTTTCTGAAAACTGTTGGACCTCTCATATTATGGACATCATAATGTGCGAGCACTTACGGAAAGATTATCTTCTCAGTACATTTTTCAGGGATGGCCTAGGATGTCCTAGGATGCGCATCATTTGCCGTCAAAATAAGATCTAAACTTTTAGGTATGCACATTAAAGAAAGAAAACTTAGGGAAGGTCAGCAGAAAAGTCTTATTTAAAAAGAATCTACTTATACAGATTGCGTATGATTCTTAATCCGGCAATCATGCTTATTTGGAGCTAATAAAGCATAAGACGGCATTTACATTCAGTGCTAAGTCTTTTCATATTAATTAAAATTTGAATTAGAACTGTTTGCTTGTTATTAAATTTTACTGATGTTAGAATGTTTAATATGTAGAGTGATCATTTTATATTAATGCAAGAACGTGGAAAATGTGCAATGCTCTCAACGGGATTCGAGTTCTGACCTCCGGAGTACGCACTAAGCGTGCTTCCAGTTACACCACGAAGACATGCGGAAAGGATGGAGAAAATACCTTATAAACTCCTCTTTTAAAGGTGACTGAGAATAAGTAGCTCCTAGAAGTCAGATCCTAGTGTTGACGAATTATCGTCCCCTGCCTTTCATTTCGGGTGCCGCTTGTAGAATGTTTCAGTGCCAGAAATGTGCAGTGCCTTCTCCGGGATTCGAATTCCGCACCTCCCGAGTACGCGTCGGACGGGCTTACTGTTACACAATGAGGCATGCGAAAAGGAAAGAGAAAATATGCATACAAATTTTAAGAAAATCTGCTTCTGATTTCTCAGATTTCTGATTAACTTTTTAATTAAGATTTTTCAAATTAATTGTAATACCAAACAATCAAAACAAATTGCACATTTATTGTGCATAATTTTCCTGTTATAGATCTAGCACTACGGCTATATTAATTCTGTATTAACGAAATTAATATATATTAAGATTTTTCTATGTCTTATTTATATTAAGGAAATTAATATAGAATTTATTACATTAGCTATTAAAAATTCTTGATCTTAATTAAAGACTCTTATTATTAATATCGACAAAAGAAATAACAATTTATTTCAAGGGCCAGTTAAATTTATAACTGACTGTTTTTTGAAATATTTAAAATTAAATAAAGTATAGATCAAAACCACACCAGAATCTACAATAATTTCATAATATTCAAGAATAATAAACCGAGAGACAATTTTGATTACATTATCAGGACTACCGTTTCTTCTAGTTGATTTTGCAAACATAACTGGAGTCCTGAATAAGAACAGGGAGCTTACTCAAAGCTTTTGTTGATGTGTGTGTGGAACAGACAACACAAATAAGAAGAGGTTAACTTTACCCTTTATTTCTTACAGCGTACAGGCGCTCTCGCACTTCGGGATACAAAGACCAATACTTTGGGTCTAAAATGTAGAAAATAAGAAAATAAACTAACTTAATAAGAACTAAGATGCTTTGCAGAGAATAGTAAGGCGAAGATTGGCCTTTTACTACTACGTATGCAGTGAGCAGAATGCAAAGACTACAATATGTCTTCAAATATCAGCAAGAGCTAAGGGCAGACAATGAAAATCACACGCGTGGTAAAGGCCGCGAGAGGTTTCTCTCTTCCTCTGTTTTCTTCGCTAAAAGCCATGTCTTAAATACTTCTACAGTTTCCAACCTCATTTGCATAAACTAAATATATTCGCGCTTATTCTGGCTGGAAATGGAAAATAAGAGAGGATAGTAAAGGTTTAAATTAAAATAAACGTTAATTAAACTTAAAATTCTGACAACATTGCTGGAAAAAATAGGTTATATGGTTTAAAAATCGTTTACGAGGAACATGATAGTCTGAAAAATTTGAAATATATGATAAAAATCGAAGATCGATGCTGTTTTTGCTATTTAAATCGATGATACAAAAAAAAAAAAAATCCTATTGCTCCGAGTAGTTTACTTTGGTAACAGAAGTTCCTAGAACATATGCTGTCATGATCCTTAATGCATATATTTTTCATCAAGTTTCTCATTAAGCTGAAAGAAAATCAATTTTGTGTTCTTTAATGTTTTTCACTAGGTTCTACCAACACCATTTTTCATAGAATCTGCTTCAGATATGATATGCACGCACGTATAGTGATATTTGGTGATATTTCATAATTCCCTTACCAACCATTTGCTGAGGTAATATTCAAAAGCTCATTAATTTAGAGATTTTGAAGTAATTAGATTTATTTTCTGTAGTTATGATTCATTTCGTGTGAAGATAAAGTCAACATAACATACAGTAAATACGTACATTACAGAAAATATATTACTCAAAATCCATCGTTAAACTGGCGTCAATTTTATAGAAAATGTCCCATATACATCAAGAGAATGTTCAACAGTTCTTTCTTGAATTAAAAATGTGTTATGAGTAAGTAAAATAAAATATCAAAAATATAAGACCCGTGTCAAATTATCCTGAAATGTAGTAATTTTCTGTAAAACTAATGATAATCGTATGCTGCATTTTTCACTAATTCGGTTAACTAGTTTGACTACTTTGATCCAAGTAGTGTTTTGCAGACATTCGCGATATTTTTTTCCCGAAATCGTTTTTTGTTTTATTAATTTTTTATCTATTTATTTTGTTTTGTTTAGTTATTTGTTTTATTTATTTTGTTTTGCTTATTTATTTGTTTTATTTATTTTTTTTTGATCCTTTGTTTGTTTCACTTACCTGCTTTTGTTTATTTACTTTTTTTGTTTATTTTGTTTTTATTTGTTTTCCCTCGGGTTTATTTCGTTACGTTTTCGCTTCACAAGGATATTCCTTAATTAGTATTATTCTTTTGTTTAGATTTTGATTATATTATATTTCGGGAACTCTGCTGGTTGTTATATTTTTATTTGCTTTAGTTTTTTATTATAATATTATTAGAAGTTAAGTATTATTGGGAATTAGTAGAATAATTTACTTCTGAAAAAAAAAAGAGGTGAAATACTTGAGACTTTTCTTTAAATACTTTTTGGGACTTTTCTGGATACTTAATATTATTATAAATTTGAAATTTGTTTACCTTTTGAGGTTAAAGACATGCGTAAAAATCAAGTTATATTAAACGATTTTACATAGCTTGGTTTTCTTTTTTTATTCTTTAGTTAGGTTTAGATTTTTGGTTCAATTCTTGAACCTTACCATAAATAACATGTATAGAGGTGATTTCCTTGCAAATTTTCACTATGTATTTCTTCTTGAAGTTAATGAAATTATTAATAGTTCTTTTTGAAACTTCGATATAGATTTTTACTTCCCGCCAACTTTTACTTCCCTATGTTACTGTTAGAAAAGTGAGATAAGTCACCACAACACAACAGATGCATAATGTGCATCTTACATGCAATCATGACTTCCCGTAACAATCATGACTGTATATACAATGAAGCATATACAATCATGACTTTGAACTACTTATTAGATTTTGACTATATATGATAAGGGGTGCTTTTTATGGAACTCGGCAGATTTTCGTGGTAAAATATAAAATCAATATAATAAGAGTTTAAGCTAAGACATTGCTACATATACTACATAAGCTAAGACATATGTATTAAGACTATTTCTATTACACGTAAACATGATATTTTTGCTATACATCAAGCCGTTGAACTGAACGGTTTCTGAAACAATGTTTCATTTTCCAAACTTTAAACCTCTGTTAATGAAGTCTGTTACCAAAAACTATACTTATTATTCTCTGGTGATGATGACGAAGCACAAAAGTAAATAACAAGTTCGAGAACACGTATGGCTTTACATTATTACTGATCCCGGAACAAGTGGTAGTCACTATTCAGTTGTAACTTCAAATACTAATGAGTATTGTTTACTGATACTTAAATATCACAATGTTATATGTGCAGATCAAAATGAATTTAAATTAACTGATACTATAGAAATAGTATAGAAGAAAATTAAATGACAGTTTTTGTTTCAAACTACAGCTTTCATTTCAAAGCTTATTTTAAATGCATTATAGGTAATTAATGTTCTTTAATTAAAACTAATTAAATTATATGTTATTCAAATAGTCAATACAATAAATTAAATTTTCTTCACAAAATATCAACCGAAAGTTGTACTTTATTTAATGCTTCTTACTGCTAAAAGTATGGAAATCGGAGGCCAGTCATGTGCTAAACACATTAGATTTTTTTTAAAACTTAGTTTAAAGTTTTCTCACATGCTCTTTTTTAACAATCAAACAAATCTTCGCGGTATTTTAGCATTTGCAGATTGAAACGTAATCTTTCAAATAAAATAGTTTTCTGAATCTTTAGTGTTATTTATAAAACTTTACGTCTTTTCAGAAATCTACAGTTTTGTTATACATTTTTTAAATTTATTTAAGGTGAAATAAATTAAAAAAATGTATAACAAAACTGTAGATTTATAAAGTTACATAAATTAAAAATTTTTGTAACGTATTTAGTATTATTTTAAACGTAATTTTTCTGTCATTTCAAATTTCGAAGTTTTCTAATTTCTAATACGTAATTAAAATTATAGATAAAAATTACCAGTAAAATTTCAGAATTATTATGTCTCTTCACAGCAGAACTTTATTTTTTCTCCATCTTTCCAAGGTTTTCGTAGTTGAAGATTCAGCTTGTAATATTCCTAGTATCACGATGACTGTGACAATTAGAACACAGTGTTTGCATTAAATAGTACGATCTCTCGTTTCGTTTTCATAATTGATCTGGAAAAGTACTAAATTAAGATTAGGAATGTTACATTATTCGACTGAAGTAACACACTAACAAATCAAAATGAGGAAAAAACAGTTCTTTTAAACATCTCAGTTCGTTCCTGATAATATTGCAGGTAGGAATAAAGTTCTGAAAACAATAAATATGTTATATTTTAAATTCAGATGTATGAAATGTCAGGCATTCTCGAATTCTTTCAAAATTTCCATCGAAAGATAAATCAAGTTTACTAAAACTATGTCATCGAAGGCCGGTGCGACCGGTGTTTCACCTGCCGAGCGAAATGCCGAAGCTGTATGAAGGCACTGATTTTGTAAATAATTCAGAGGCCCTTGGTAAATTCCTAAGTACAGAAATTTCTCAGAGTAAGAAGAAACTGGTAAATAGTCAGAAATGTTTACCTCGATCATTTTGAGCTGGAGAAAAAGATTTTGAATACGCACGTAATGTCATATACAGAAATTGAATTCAGCAATTATTCTTATGTTTTATTAACAGGTTGAAGCAAGCCTGGCACTTGCGCATTTCCGAAAGTATATTACGTATTGTCGGACCTAGCTAATCAGCCATGCCACAGTTTTGATGAAGAACAGCCGGGAGGGGGGGTCCGAGGGCTTTCCGTCCCTCTTTCAGTGCCATCAACTCAACTACTGGAGAGAACATTCTGTTCGTCGTGCATCTTGCATACTCCTTGCCGCATAAACACTATACATTTAACAAACAGCCGGGAGGGGGGGTCCGAGGGCTTTCCGTCCCTCTTTCAGTGCCATCAACTCAACTACTGGAGAGAACATTCTGTTCGTCGTGCATCTTGCATACTCCTTGCCGCACAAACACTATACATTTAACAAACATCCACACTTTCTCCGGGATTCGACCTCCCTATCATTGGTACGACAGTGGGCTTCACTATACACTATACACTATACCATCTGAGCTGTTATGTTTTACTTAAAGGTACTGGTTGAAAAAAGGCTAGTACCTGTGCAATCCCGATAATGACTACATAAGTATGTTTGTTAGCATTGTATTTCGTGAACTCTGAACAAGACATTTCTGTTTTTAAACCAAAAACAACAGCACAAACCCTTCAGGTTAACAGTTATACAATCAAAGTGCTTTTAGACGCATGGCTGACTTCACTCCTTGCATTTACTTTCTTTGTTATTTGCGATAAAGACAGCTTCAAGCAGATATGTATCAGAACTTGTGTGAACTAAATTAAAATAATTGGCAAGGTTTAAACAGGCTAATCAGTACCATCATGTGGACAGCTGCTCTCTCGGTGGAGTAAACTAAATATAGTACAATTCCGATGGTACATTAGGGTATAGCCTCGCCTTGCTGTCAAACTCCTCCCCAATTTTGATGGAGAATATTCCCTGGTGGTGGCAGATCGAAGGTGTCCCACCTCTCTTCCTCTACCATGAACCACGCTTGAGGACTTTCAGTTCACTGTGTATTTTAAGTTTCTCTTGCTGTGCAAAAACTATACTCTAGCAAATATCCATATCCCGCGGAGTTCTAACCCGGACCGTTGGCATTACAATCAGAGTCATTTGAATTAAACCATATCTGTTCTTCTTGGTTCATTCACAATATTCGCTCAGACCAGAAAGCTAGGTAGATTTAATGGTAGGGGTTTTTGAACGTCTTAGGCTATTGTAGTGTTCGCTATGTCGCCGCTTACTGAAAAAGTAGTTTTTGGCGAGTCTGTGAAAGCTTAAAGGTTAGTTAGAAGCTGTGTCTGTGCCGCTGGTAAGTGGTGTTGTGAAAATATTTATATGTAGTAAAAATACTTTTGCTAGCACAAGTGGTTTATGTGTTTAGAGATCGCTTAACCTATACTAATGTTTAGATCCACTGCCAGTGTGTTTGAATTTAGGTCCTTCTTTGCAAACAATTAAATCTTAGCGACCAGGGGAAATAGTCTAAGCTTATGATATTGTTTGCACGTTAAATAATTGGCTTAGTTTGTGTTAGCATTTCAGTTGTAAGTGACCGGGAGTGGAGGAATAAATTTTGATTTGAGTTGAATTTGTTTTGTATTTTGTAGTGACAGTTAATTTATTGTAGCTTGATAAAATTCTCTTGCAAGTCCATAAATCTTTGTGTGGGTAGTAGATGGAATCATTTAAGTTATTTCACACCATAGAAATTATACGTTTATCTCTTTATACATGCAAATCTGATTTTTTTATTTAAGTTCTACCTGCCGAGGGTATTTTGAACAAAACTGATTTAAACAGCTTTTCCAGAGTTATTAGAAATAGCATTATATGTTATTGTTTTCACTTGTAAAAACACATTCTACTTTCTTTATGCTACTCTCTTACGTTTTTAAATAGTTTTAAGGTTTTATTTTATTAAAAATCAGCAATTTTTGCTCTATTTTCCTTCTTGCTATTTCGCATTTCCCCCTGTCACTCCAGAAATGTGCAAGTAAGAAGAGAAAAATATTTCATATAAACATTTATTTTGAAGTAAGTTTAACTTTATTGATTTGATAAGCTTAACTTAATTGCTTGATTACTGGATTGCTCTACAACTTGATAAGATTAACATTACTGTAGGGAGAGATATGTTAATGTTTTATGCTGGCACTGTTTACCTTTGAGAAGTTAATTGCCACAAAAGATTAGAGAATGATCCGAAGATTAGCTGACTAGTGATTGCCTTTTGTAATGAATCAAGGTATTCATTTCAAGACAAGAGTTTGGTTAGCATCACTCTATACTTTAATCCATGTTTCTTATAATTTCTTTAATTAATAACGTGTGGCTGCCTACTGTGTTATCAGGGCTGTAAGTTACATAAAGTTAGATTTATTTGACCATCAGTATACGTTGTAGAGACATTAGGTATTTTTTGACAGCAGGAGAGATGAAAAATGAGCAATGCCCTCGCCGGGACTCAAACCTTGGACCTCTCGAATACGCGCAGAGTGTGCTGACCATTACATCAAGAAGGCATGCTAAGAAGACGGGAGAAATACCTTATAACGTTTTCAAAATTAATTTGCGGTTATAATACATTTTAAGATCTTGATGTAAAATCCGCATTTCATTTAAAATGCTTTAGGTTTAATTCTAGAAAAGAAAAGAAATTAGCAGTAACGTAAATAAAATTGGCAATCTAAGTTTCGAAGGTTTGAGAGTATCTCTGTTTTCGGCTGCTAATAGAAAAATTAGACTTATAACCATGTATCAAAGTGGAGAACAAATATAGAGAAAATTCGAGAAACTCCTGCAAATGATAAGAAAGATACATTTAACGTCAGTTTACAAAGTATTTCTCCAGCCTTCTTAGCATGCCTTCTTGGTATGATGATCAGCACAGACGGCGCGTTTTTGAGAGGTCCAGATTGCAGCCCTGGAGAGGGCTTTTCTCATTTTTCATGTCTCCTGCTTCGAAATAACCTAATTAATTTACAGGGACCCTCGAACTAAAAAACGTTGGTGGATGATGAGCCTTCACTACCAGGATTTGGCGATTGGGTCCCCTAATCCAGTTGCCCTTTAACAGGGAGAGTATAATAAGATATTTCTCCTCCTTCTTAGCATGCCTTCGTGATGTAATGATCAGAACACTTGACTCGTATTCAAGAAGTCCAAGGTTCGAGTCCCGGCGAAGGCATTGCTCATTTTCCTGCTTCAAAATAACATAATGTTTCTAAAGTCTGCTGACATGCAAATACGAAACAACGCAAAAATTGAATTCATTGATTGGTAGTAAAGGTAAATAGATAGGAATCAGAATTTCAGCAATGAACTGAAACTGGTTGACATTCATTCTTAAAGTCAGTCAGACCTCAGTTTATCAACTAAAGAAGATTTTGAATAACTTTCATAATTCGAAAATATGATTTTCCGGCAATTAATATTAAACAACAGATAATTTACTTTTTTCAAACATACATCTACATTCGGAACCCCAAAGCTTAATACATATTGAATTTGACATACGTTTGTATTAAGAAATATTATAAATACTCCAACTGTTCTTGAATGGAATACAAGATTTTAGAAGAATCGGGAATTTGTATAGTCGAAGAAAACACAACTTGAAGTTAAATCTTCACAAAATACGGGCAAACTTATAACTGAAAAGAAGAATGGAATTACTACAAAATTCTTGTTAACAGTCCAAACGAAGGGATACTACATTTTAACCGTTTGTTCAATAAAGCGGAATGAGAAACCTCTGACTGCTATGAAATCGTTGAGTTTTTGAGCTGAAGAGCTGAGCTCCTTCAGTTATTGGAAAACGAAATAGAACACAAAGAAGCCAACTTTTGCTCAGCAGAATTAAAATATTCCACTTACAATATGCTAGTACTGAAATTATGCCATGGCTGTTTACTGTATGCAGGGATTCTCGACACTGTAATCATGCGCAAGAGTTCAAAATATTGATAATCGAAGCAAAGGGTGCTTAAATGCATATTGCTAATTTTACTGAAATTACGCGTATTTTCATTGCTAAATTTTGTTCTGTTTTGAAAAAATCTAATTTGATGAACTTTGCTCTAACATCTACTTTGTTTTTTATTTCATGTTTATCTTTTGTAAGAAAACTTTCTAAGAGCAATGAAGAAATTAATACATAGAGAGAAATAAGTTGTATGTAGCCTACCCTTGAATATTTCTTATTATTTCCATTATGGGGGAAAACGCTGTCTCTGCGAGTGAACTACAGTTATGTCCAGATGTTTTAAGCTTAATAAACTAAATTAGAAAATATTTCATAATAATTAATGGGTTGATGTTTAGAGGTCGCGAATATTTCAGAAATATTGGTAGTTCTTGGTTCAATTGATTGAGATAGTTTATACCTCTAAATAATTCAATGTTTGGTAATGACTAACGCCGATACTTATATATGTGTGAAAACCATATTTCTCTAAAAATGTATATTTCACAGATTCATAAAACATAGGAAATGCACATTAATAATATGTAGCTGCTTACTGTGTTATCAGGGCTGTTAAGTTACATAAAGTTAGATTTATTTTATCATCAGTATACGTTATAAAGACATTAGGTATTTTTTAAAAGCAGGAGAGATGAAAAATGAGTAGTGCCCTCGCCGGGACTCGAACCTCGGACCTCTCGAGTACGCGCCCAGTGTGCTGATCATTACACTACGAAGGCATGCTAAGAAGGATTCAATTGATTGAGATAGTTTTATACCTCTAAATTGTTCAATGTCTGGTAATGACTCACGCCTATACTCATATGTAAGAAATCTATATTAGTCTGAATATATATCCTTTACAGATTCGTAGAACACAGGGAATACACATTTTTGTTTTCAATGTGTTGTTTATCTGCAATATAATCTGAAAGCCGAAGACAAACAGCTTAAAGCAAAATGGAATTTTACGCACAGCAATGTAAGGATATTTCATTCTCTTTAGTAATGGAGTTTGATAGATTGAAATTACACTGCATTTATTAACAGGCATACATGAATATAAGTCTTATCTTCTAATTTACAACATTTTTATACAAAATATAAAAATACTGAATTTTTTTACGAATTCTAAAAATCTCTATGATGCTATGATGCGTTTTTGATCAATTCAGTTAATAAGAACTGCTGAAGAAGTTTATAATTCTTTTCTAAACATAGTTTTATTGATAACACAATTTACATAGATAATAAATATAACATAAGTTTAACAAATAAATGGGGACTCCGGAATTGACTGGTACTTGTAAGGGTACAACATCAACTGTGTTTAAGAGGACAAATATGTGTTGGTTGATTAAATGAATATGGAAAAGCAGATGAAGACATTTTTTCAAAGAAGAAATGCCTTCGTGGACAGCTTTCTACAGAAAATGACTCATTCCTTTAGTAATTATAGTAAATCAATAACAAACCCCTCAATCCCAATCACCCTCAGGAAGGTCACAGAGTTGCCCAGTGAATCCTCGAGAATAAAACCAGTGAAGAACTGTCAGTGTTACCGAAAGATTTCTCCGATGGCTGTCTGAAAAACTAAAGAGAAAGCAATTAATTATTTAAATAACTAACATTAGTTAAAAGTTTAAACAATGAATGTTGATTCGTTAAAGAAGCAAATTTATTGCTTAATACAACTGAAATTTTGTACTGTTTTAAAATGAATCAGCTCGCCTGAATTTCTGTATAAAACATTCTCTTTGAATAAGAAACGTTTGCCGAATATCAACAGCTTTCCATAACATCAGCACATTTGAATTGCTAAGAAACAAACATCATTTGCCTAAGCAGCTTGCTAAAACATACAATAGAATTTGTATGTTAACTTATCGATCATCATTCAGTAAAGCAGTTGTAAAGCTTTTTGTAATTTATTTTTAAAATAAAGAATGTTTCTTCAGCTTAAAGCTTATTGCTTTTATATGAATAAAATATGCTATTATTTTCAGTCATTTATTGCGATAGTTGTACTTCCTCGTTAGAATTTCATGCGAACGGAAAAAGTAGCCAAACGTATTAGCGAAACACACAACGAGGAAATCCTGCCTCTTCAAGCTACACTTCTACAGGAAAAGAAAGTGAAAAAGCTAAATAATAATACGGAAAGGGAAAAAACCCACCAAAACCCTGCCCACCTTCTGAAAACGTGGTTAGAGGGAAATCGTTCTCCTCTGTAGAAGACTTCTTCATTCTGCTTTTCTTTTCCTAAGAGTTAACGGCAGCATCTATGGAATACAGACGACACGATAGCTGTACATTCCCCCTTCTTACCCCCTAACTCTTCACAGTTCCGATTTATTTTGTACAAAGAAGTGGATGCTACCAGGAAGGGAAAAGAAAGGAACGGAATGAAAGGGAATAAAGGGGAAAAAGAAGGAAAAAAATCCCGGTTAAGAGGCATCGAACATTAGGGTCATCATCATCATCATCATCAAGAGCATCTTCCTGATGGCATAAGGGATTGTAAGAGGCAAGAGAAGGAAAGAGAGAAAAACACCATCTGGAAGGTGATATATATTTTTTGCCTTTGCTTCTACGTAGAAAGATATAGAGTGGAAATTGAGAGGTCTACTTAAAATCTCAGATCTATTTGCAAGTAAATTATATTGTTGAAGTCTATTTTAAAAGATAATTCTGATTTCATCCCTTCACCCTGAGTTATCACAAACTGTAAAAAAGAGTATGAGAAATCACAGAATATTACTTTATTACCCTATAAGGCAAATACTTAGATAATGTTATTAATTTGAGAAGTAGTTATTTTTATTCAAAGAAAGCGCTTCACTATTTACAGTCAAAGTGCCCTAAAATATTTTCTCGTGAGACAATGGAGACATTAGATTATTTCGGAAGAAGAAGACGTGAAAAATGAGCAACGCCCTCGCCGAGATTCGAACCTCGGACCTCCCGCATACACGCCGAGTATGCTGATCACGAAGGCATGTTAAGAAGGCGGGAGAAATACCTCATATACTCTCCCTTTTAAAGGGGGACTGGTGATTAGGAGATCCAATCGCCAAATCCTGGAGGTGGAGCATCATCGTCCACCATCTTTTTAGTTTGGGCGCCACTGTAGAGCCATAGCTTGTTTCGGAAGCAGAAGACGTGAAAAATGAGAAAAGCTCTCTCCAGGATTCGAACCTCGGATCTCTCGAATTCTCTTGGTGAGCTTCCATATTGTATAATTGTCCTCATTTCGTTTCTGCCTCTGTTGCTGCTTAGTCGCTGTTTCGCTATGCTCTCCTCCTATAAAAATGTGCAATATTCTGGAATAGGCACGATTAGAGTGCCAAGTAAATTGTGGTCACCAATCTTAATCGAAATAAAAATGGATATTTAATCTGCCTCGATTACCAATTTTGCTGTTCGTTATTGATTCAACATTTTAGTATTCTGCGCAATCAGAATTCTTCCTCTTCAGTATGGATCTACGTTCTACGCTATCAACATTTGCTACGTCGTTTTCTATTTTTTGTTTCTCTCTCTTTCTCTCTCACACACATATATATGTAATATTTCAGCTGTTCCAATACATCGTGGGTGAATAGTGAGGCTATTCCATTACACGTTTTGGCAGATGGTTGACGAAGCTGGGCTGATTGAACCACGGAGAAAAAATACGACTCAGGACTTTCACTTTTAACAGCATATCTTTATTTTAATTTACAGCAGATGATTTTTTCCAGATGAAGTTACTCCAATAACTTATTCAGTAATTGATTTACTAGATACGACTGACTTTAAATTTTAATACGTCATAACGTTCTAACAAAGAAAGAGGAGCATAGCGAAGGCGTTAGCAAGACGAAGGCGAGAAGGCATCTGTATAGGAAAACTTATGACGCAGCATTTATATGAGGAGGATATGTAATAGGCGCGAACGTTCCAGAAGGTACTGGTCTAGGGGAAGATCCTGAATTGCAGAAAATTAACTGAAGTTTGCTAGTTCGCAATGAGCAAAGCCATCGTATTTTTTTTTACATATATATAGGTACCCAGCTAATTGTCATAGTATTCCCCATACAAAATTTCAAAGTTCTACGACTAACCGTTTTTGAGTTCTAAAAGATACATACATACTTACAGATGTCACGAAAAAGGAAAGAGCCCATTTTAAATCCATTTTACAATGCGCTTGGGAAAAAATAGTCATTCATTGTGCCCGTGCATACAGATGTCAGGCAAAAAAAAATCATCTAATTGGATTAGAAATCGATCAAAATGGCTATTTTCGTTGAAATATGATATCCGAAATTTTTCGCGATTACAATACTTCCTTTACTTCGTATAAGAAAGTAATTGGTTATGCAGAGCAAAACAAAATCGTTTAAGGTTTACAAAATATGAAATAGGTAATAAAACAAATTCCAAATTTGGGCTTCCAGATGCCCATATTCGGGTAGAAACGTACGTTATTCAAAATTGGATGGCCGTTGTTTTATCACAGTGCGAGAAGCATATATGCATTTATGCATATTCTTCATTATTTAATTTCTTTAAATATATTACTGATCAATAATGTTTGGTGGCAACACTTTGAAAAGTGAACCGGACATTTATAGTGAATCAACGCATAATGTCAAAACGAAAGCAATAGTCCTTCAGGGACAAAGCCCCTTTGGACTAAAAAAAAAGGAGGGTTGTTTATAAAAGTTTAATATGGTTTATCAGCAGAAATTATCAATAAGGCATGCGCAAGGGAAATAGCGAAACATTTTACGGGATATTAAATAAATATATACATTTAGACTAACTTGGGAAAGTTATATATCTTCTGTATATTTGAAAAGTGAAAAAACATATAACGTTGTTCTATAAAAAATATTTAATAATTTTTAATTACATAGATAACGAATTAAATGCATTTTTATCTAAATCAATCAAATTAAAAAATATTCTTAAAAACTACATCTGTTACTTTTAAATAGCTTATGTTGTTAATCAATCATAGACAGATTTAATTTAAAAGATAAGTGTCTTACATTTTACCAGCAGACTCGAATGAAAAGTTAAAAACGCATTTGCAGTGGATGACCGTTAAAGTGAAGAAGCGCAAAACCCTGTTTCGAGATTTATAATGCTAGAAATAATACTACTAAATACTAATAAAGATAATACTAGAAATTTAATTAATATTTTTAATAAAACAACATGAAACTAACTGCAGTCAACTTGTCACGTATATTAAACAACGCGTGACATAAATAAACACATAAATACCTCGTATGTAGGATAGAGGCTTATGTAAAAATACAGTGTTTTGTTCAGAATAACGCAATGTTACTTATTTATAATATGTAAATATACTATCGAGTATTTATAATGACCCTGTTACACAGAAATAAGCAACATATATGTTTTATTGATGGTGGAAAAGCAATCTAAAATGAAAAATAAATATATAAAAGTGCATGTAAAAAAGGGAGAGATGCTATAAATCTTCTAAAGGCTTTGTTACGTAGTGCAATATAGTACATCAAGTAGCACTACCCCATAAATGGCTTAAGCGATAAATTTTGCTGCCAAATACATGGTAATTTCAAAGTAGCGTGCTGTGGGGATCTAAAAAATACTGGTTAGGACTTAGTTAGGAAAGCTTAGCATGTTTTGCTTTGTCTGCAGTTCTGGCAGGCACACCTAAGTCGTTTCAGTTAATGGAAGCTCTAGTTAGGAGTCGTGGAGAGTTTATTAATGCGACATTTCATTCCTGGCAAAAACTTTCCAGGACAGCATAGAATTAGAAATTAGAAAGTTTTGCTTCGAGGCAAATATGTCCGGCATTTCTGCGCTGGAATATTCCAAGTCGGAAATTAATTTTAATATTTTATCATTCCTCGCTGCGCATAATTTGAAGGATTATTTTTTTTTCGCCAGACATTTGTGAGGTGTTATTAATGAGAATATCTCCAGTTGTAAAGGTCACTGACAGTGTATCTCCGCTTCTTAAGAAAGCATAATCGTCAGCCTACCATCTCATAAATAATAGAACAGAAATGGTTCATGTTGACGTTGAGGCTTTGCCATTGAACATCTGACGTTTGACTGAAATAAGATATAAAAAATTTGCCTAGAACCGTACAGTCATTAGGATTTTTTGATGCTGGAGAAGTGAAAATTGTTAGCAATGCCCTCACCGGATCTCGGATCTGAACCTCTCGAATATGCGCCGAGTACACTACCGTTACACCACAAAAGCATACAGAAAGGAGGGAGAAAATTCCTTATATAATCCTTGCCTTTAAAGGGCGACTGGGGGTTAAAGGACCCAATCGCCATATCCTGGTGGTGAATCCTGGAATCATAGTTTTAGTTCGGAGGCCACTGTAGAGTCATTAGGGTTTTTTGATGTTGCAGAAGTGAAAAATGAGCCATGCCCTCGGCGGGACTCGAACCTGCACCTATCGAATACACTCCGAGTGGGCTACCGTTACACCGAGAAGGGATGCAGAAAGGGGGGAGAAAATACGTTACAGAATGTGCAAATATCAGTAATTGTTATAGCAGTTAGAAATTCCTCTATAACTGTGAGTAATAAGAATTAAGAATCTTTCATTTGTTTTATTTATATTTCCTAGGGGGAAACAAGTAGTATTAATGTTACGAAGTCGTACCATTCAAGTAAATATTAGGACAGCTTGATCATGGATTTTGACGGCAATACAAATGTAGCCTGCTTTTATGAAGCAATTAGAATATAATTTAGCATTATTTCGAAAGCATAGATCTTTTCAATACTGAAGTGTAATGAAAGACAAGGTTACAAGACGTCTAATATATTAAGGAGAAAATTCGAAAGGCATCCATTTGCATGACAAACTCTACAAAATAATGGTATCAACAACAAAACTTTTAAAGTCTTCAAAATCTTTACCGACCTGACCCTATGAAAAATTTATACGATATCATCCCTGGAGCTATTTACCAAGATGAACTCCATTTCTGACATTTTTCGTCATCTGAAAAGTACGATATTTCAAACATGGAAACATATTTCCGGTTGCAGTTTGAAGAATTGCTTGAATAAGCATTTTTGAGCGTATTATATTTCATAAAAAATAGTACTCTTGATTGAATCTAAAGCTTAAGTAACTACGCATCTTATTAATTTCAGTCTGTCTACAATGTTTTATGCAGTTTGTGCTGATTGTGGTAATTTGTAATAATTTTATTTTTTCTTCGCGACGTCCCCAGTTTTATATTTTTTGGCAAAGTTTACGTATTTTGTGAAATATTACTTTGCACAATAATTCTTCAGTTTTACCAGGTGATTTTCATATTTGTTCATTCGCAAATCTATGCAGATTTGAAGGCGTATTATACATGTATTTCACACTTCAGAATAGTTTGGGAGTAAACTGCTTCCCCCACTTCCTTTGCAAGTGGTCAAAGTATATTTTATGAGAGAACTGGAAAGAAAAGAGAATATCAAGGAACACGGCAGTGCGTATTAATGTGAGGTTAACCTGGGGTATCAAGAGGACAAAGTGTTTAGGGCATTCGGGAAGTCCCAGCATCCCTGTAATATATCAACAGATTGGACTTTAGGTTAATAAAAAGAAATTAAATTACTCCTATGTCCAAATTTATTTTTACACACGCAAAAATAATAATATTCAGTGAAATTACTATTCGATGTAAATCATTTTTGCAGGGATTGTGTGAAAGATAAACCTAATGAGCATAATCCAATCTAAAGTGAACACTCGTTTCCTTGCTGTCTCCATCATCATTTTCATTGATGTAGCCCTAACCTTGCTACCGTAATAATATTTTGGGAAGTTTTATAAAGGCAGATTAAAGAGTATCGAGTATTCTAGCACAAGTAGTTCTTCAAGTAGAAGAAAATAAAATACAAGAGGGTTTCGGTTTGGCAACACGTGTGATGACAGTTCAAATTTATGAAAAAAGAGAGGAAGACGTTTACCATTCTATCAAAATAATGTATGAACGTTCATACTCAACGGTTTTTCCAGGATGTGGAAAACATGCCCAGTTTCAAAAACCTATGTCACATTCAGCATTCATTTTCAGTAAGTGGCTAAGTATCTGTTTACAACCTGCTAGTAACAGTCATCTTACACCTCACTTCACATTAAATACTGGGTAGAGACATGTTTGCGATTTAGCTTTTTCTAGAAAATTCTTTTCAAAGCTTTGTAGAGACATTAGGTTATTTCGAGCAGGAGACATGAAAAATGCGCTGTACCTTCGCCGGGACTCGAACCACGGACCTCTCGAATACGCGCCGAGCGTGCTGACTACTACACCACGAAAGCATGCAAAGAAGGCGGGAGAGGTAATTTATAAGCTAAAAGCAAATAATTCCTTGATTATATTTCTATCAGTTATATTTGCGCACCCCCGGATTAAGAGATTTATTGCGCTGGAAATAACGTCACAAGAGACGTAGAGACGTGTCCAAAACGAGGGAACTTTTGAAAAATTGTAAAAATTAGCCAGTTGAATTCCTAATATCATATTAAAGAATTGTATCTAACTACTCAGGAATCTCCTAGATATATTGGTTAGTAATACTCGACTGCAAATGACGAACTCTAAGTTTTCAGTTCTAGTCCTAATCCAAAGTTTTCATCGGTATCCAATTAAAACTAGAAGTTTTGATGTGTGAGGGCGATCGCAGTGCTGTTGCAAATGTTGTTTTCATTCAAATAAAGTTCAAGTAAATTATTGGATATGATATTAGGAGCTTGTGATCAGCTGATGTCTCCATGGATGCAAGTCTGTCCTCAGACGAAGTCTTAAGCATTTGTAGAACCATTAGGATATTTTTGAAGCGGCAGATGTGAAAAATGTGTAGTGTCCTCGCCGTGACATGAACCTAGACCTCTCGAATGTCGCCGAATGTCCTACCGTTACAACATGAAGGCACTTTGGAAAGAGAGAGAAAATGCCTTATAAGTTTCTTTTAAAACTCGGTTATAGATAACTTAATAGCCTCAGTATATCTCAATAGTTTGTGGTAATTACGGGTGATTTATTAATGCATTTCCAGCTCCTTTTTGAAATTTTAAGGAAAATAGCCGAACGTTTTTCGACACAAATCATCAACTTTACAAAAAATAAAAGACAATAAATACAGCTTTACAAAAAATATGAGACCCCGTTGACTTACGACCCGTTATAGCAAGGGATATCTTCTGATATTCTAGTGTTATTTGTATAATTTCAATGACCATCTGCGTAGAATGTAGAACACAGTAAACTGGTTAAGAGCCTGCTTGTAAACTAAAGATATGCATAAAATTTCAATAAAAGGTGATGCAAAATGACCAAATAATAGCAAAATCAGGTATTAAGAAAGTATACAATAAAACGTTGAAAGGATTATTTTAATTTTTTAACAGCTATTTTTAATTTTGAAACCCATTCCTTTAAATTCCTGTTTCCCACTTTGAACTGTCCACAGAATGTGTTTTTAGTATCGCGTTGGATGTAAATGAGGTAGAAAGAGTATATAAAGGAACTTTTGCTTACTTCAGCAGAAGCACTTAGCGGCCTTAGAGTCCTTGGTGGCGCGTCTTTACCATCTACTTCGTTGATAACCTCACTGCATTTGGTCATATTGTATGTTCTTTCTGATATTCACCATTTAGTTAAGAGCCAACTACGTTAGGCAATTGTGTCTACCTTCGACTAAGTCAGTTTAGTTTAGCACTGTATTAGTTTCTTATTTTCTGTTTTAATTTAAAGCCCAAGTGGAGGTTTTTCTGTAAACAAGAGAAGGGGACGATTGTCATTATTTCTTTGAGTGAATAAAAGGGTAATTTAAGCTTTCTCTGGACTTGTCGTTTACGCACCTGGACTCAGCGATAAATCGCTACATAGTTCATTAAGTTCCACTACATTCAGCAAATACAAAGTAGTTAGGAGCATTACAAAATAAACAAACACAAGTGTAAAATAACAAATATGAACAAAGAGAACACATACAATGAATCTACATAAATTTACAGCGGTATTAATAAATATAAGAACAACAAAAGAAATATAATTGGAATAGTTCAAGTAAGATTATCTTACGAAATGTCAATTATTTTCGATTTTGTTTTATGCATTTTAAAAAACGCAATGTAAAGAAAAAAAAGAAGAAATGAAAAATTAAGAAAGGGAGAGAAGAGACTTCAAGTGTTCCTTTGCATTTGTGACCATCCATGCAGCAAAACAAAAGCGCATTTTTTCCCTGACGCACAATTAAAAATCACTCAGCTTCCAGATATAAAATTCTCCGATAAAAACCAGCAACAAAACAAGCAAAATTAAGTAACTTTCTTCTTCGAAACTGTGTTGCTCGATAGTTTTGAACAAAACTTCGCAGCGGAAGAAAATGAAATACATATCGGAGTAAAAATTAAAAACATCCTCCGCATCACTTCTCACAGATTACTGGTCGATAAAACGAAAATTAAACCCACACCGGTTACCATGTTTGATACTCAACTGTTTTAGATGGAAAAAAAAGAGCGCCCTCTTATTATTTCTCATTTAAACGCCAATATTTCTTCCGAGATGCTATAAAAAATGTAACTGAGGAGAGGAAAGGAAAAAGAAGCTAAAAAAGCAAACGAACCTTTCGAAACAAACGTCAGAAGTTTTGCCATAAATACTTTTACCCCATCCCAAACACATGGTACCAAAATGTATGTAGAAATCCAATGTTTTGCGTAGAATTCGGAGGAAAACCGGTGTAATAACTTAGATGAAAGAATTTAACGTGACGTATGCATTTTATACTGGTATTTCTTAATGGAATTGAAACTTCAGTTTACATAAATAATGAGAAATATAGCAAAACAACAATATTTCAGGACATTTCTGTCATTATACAAACTTTATTTTTCAGCACAATCACAATAAATATTAGAAAATTATGCTTAATACATTTTAATATTTTCCTTAGAAGCATCTTATGGATTAATAGATTAATAACACATTAATAGCACATTTAATAATCTGTTATAAATCCTCGAGTGACTTTTTATTTATATATTTTCGTAGGATATTTAATTTATTACAGAACAATGTAAGGAGTTTTCAGAATATTTGTAAGAAAGTTAATATATAAATAAAATACTGCAGAAAATAAACATAAATATAAGTGTTTATGTTCACTTTCAATAAAAATATAAGCAACAAAATAGAAAATAATAAATAAAATAGAAAACTGAAAGATATTCAATAAAACAGAGTAATAAAATCAATAAAATAGAATATAAAATATAAAACAGAAAATCAAATGATAATAGATAAAATAAAATAGAAATCAATAAAAATAATTCAATAAAATAGAAATAAAGTAAACTAAAAGATAAACATTACAAATAATAAAAGATAAACCTTTCAAAAATAAAGGATAAACCTTTCAATAAAACAGAAAACTATAAAAGATATAAATAAAAAGCCTGAGAAGATGTAAAATTTATCTCGAAGAATATCACATACGTATTTCTATGTCTGTACTTATTCAATCCTAAGGTAGTAAGTCTGGCTGAAAGGGAGTTATGTTGCGTAGGCATTGAAGGTTTAGAATTAATTATTAGAATTATTAATTAGAATTAGAATTAAGTAGAATTAAATTTAGAATTAGAATTAATATTGAAGAAAGTGTGTTATGTTGCCTAAGCATTCAAAGAATGTTGTCTAAACTAAAACCCGACATTGTTTGTGAATGAAAAGTGCCCGTAAGAATAAAAAGGATTTTAAAATCAAGGAGTGATTTTTATATGCTTTGTGGATAATTCTTTCTGAGCTTCATTCAGATTTAGGCTCAGATTATAGACCTCCTAAAATGAATTTAAAGCAAGGGCTAATGATTACTTATTTGTACTACTGATTATGAAAAAACAAAACGAAAATATTTCCGGAATATAAATTTCGAAAAGGAGATAAAATTCTTTGGTACTTCCAGTTTCCCAGTGATAGTACATTTTGTTTTCTTCTGTAAGAATGAACAAAGATTGCACGGTAATTCCTTCTTATTCTTTTGCGTTGTTTAAATGCTTTAAAAACTGGGGATAATCTGTTGCCCTAAAGGAAATATTTAACATAACTATACATTCAGTTAGCTTGAGATTTTGAAGTCTTGTTTTTAAAAGAAATATATTTTGATTAAAGTACTTTCTCATTTTCAGAAAGTTTTCGTTTGTAAAGCTAAAGGTAAAGAATAAAGATAAAAGTGGAAATGCTTGTTATTACGTTTCGAATGGAGTAGAGGAAACTATTGTAATATGTGCCAGTGTAACTTGAAAAATTGATTAGAGCTCTGGGCTTCCTTTGCGTGACTATTAACTCTTAGAAAATAATTTTAAAACATAATAAACTTTCATGCAGCACTTTTATAATAAATAGTAACTAGAAAATAGTAAATTATTTTATCCCATTTTTTTTTAAAATGCGCGAACACACCCAAAAAATGAGCATTGTTATCTAATTTCATTTTCGTTTTGATAAAATGTTTGTTTGCTGTATTAATGTATGAAAATTGTTATTCCTTTCATATAGATTTGAGTATATTTCATATATATTCATGTAGACTTTCATTTCGCATTTACACAGACGCACGTTTATATTTATAGGAAAAGGCTTAAAATGACTAGGATTCCAAAATTATCTTAACGATAATATTTTAGTTAAGAAAGTAAGAGACGCTGAATGCACTTGAGGACAAAATTATTAACTAAAAGGAATTACTTAATGCACTTTAGATATGGATAGGATGAAGTGTGGTGGACCCAACTGTTTAACTATACGTAATGTGGGTATTATATAGCTGCATTAATATTCCAGATAACTACCCTTCATAGGGCCCACAAAAAGTCCCGCCAAGCGTTGCTGTGTTTTATACTCTGTTGCATAGTTCTTTGCCTCTTGTGGACAGGAAGTTCATTATGCCTGTGATTTCTTTTCTGAGATGTTTTAGATTATTTTGATTATTTTTGGATCCACAAAGGAAGAGAATGGAATGTTGTTGCTTGTTTCTGGGGGGTGGTTATTGTTTTTTTCTTATACTCTGGAATGATGAGTCTTTTCCTGGGGAATCATGGGAATACAACATCCATTATTCTCTTGATGTTTTGGGTTGTTATATCCTCGCGTGTTTTATTTTGGTTGATGGAATTTGGAATAACAATTTGACGCGGATGAAAAAAATTGTTGGTACATATTTCCGCATGTCCATAAAGGTTTTTGTTGTTGGTGATGTACTTCCTCCAAGAGTTTATTTTTGTTTTACAAATCTCTCTTTTGTACACAGCTCTTTGTTTTGCATACCATTCGAGAGATACCGTTCTTTCTTCCTCAGTTCTTGCCTTTTACATAATCTTTTACAACGCTCTAGTCTTATTTCTCTCACATCTGAGTGCTGTGGACTACTAATTGATGCCTTTTATGCTGCTTTTAATCTTGAACAAGCTTTTACATTGCCTTTGGATTGTGTTTTGCAGTTTTGTAATAATGTTATCTAGGTATGCTTTACTTTGGGAGCAATTTATTTCGAATTTCATACATTATTTAAGTATTTGCCTCAAAATATTATGCTTTGTCAGAATATAATATGTATATTCTATGAAAAAAAAACGGGCTTAATATTGTGAAACCTTATTATAGAGGTTGAAAGTGATGAAGCTTTAGTGTTTGAAATGGAAGAGGAAATTAATGTCCATATAAATTGTAGCTGTTTCTTTAAAAATCCTAATGAAGAAGAATGTTTAAAGCCAACAAATAAATAAATAAACAAAACAAAAGAAAAGAATATGAAAAACTTGAAGGTCAAGAACAAAAATGATTATACAAATAAACTAAATCCTTAAAACTAACCTTCGGAAATTTTTAATAATGCTGGAATTCACAGTGGTCTTCAGGCAAAAAATTTAACAAAAAATAATTTAGGTTTCCCGTATACTATGAGGAATATGTATTCTGAATTTCTTTAATGAATTCTGCAGAAACGTATTCATAAAACAGAATCAGAACATAATTCATAAAACAGAATCAGAACAAAATTCCTAAACAAAATCATAAAACAAAATTTAGAAATCATTCTTTACGCTCAGGTATAAACTGTGCATTCTGCCCTGTATGCTTGGCAAGAAATCACGTATATTACATACATCGGTTCAATAAAAAATACTATTTTAAGTTTTAAAATATGGGAAATCTATTTATTTATAAAAGATCGGCCTTATATAAATAATGAGAATAGAATACGCTTTAAAGAAACTTACTTATGGAAAATGATGAGCAGAAAACTGGATATAAGACTAAAAAGTTTGTAGAGACATTAGGTTATTATGTTTTGGAAGCAGGAGAAATGAAAAATGTGCAATGCCCTGGCCGGGACTCGAACGGGATCTCTCGAATCTCTCGAATACGTGCCGAGTGTGCTGACCACTACAGTACGAAGGCATGCCAAGGAGGAGGAAGAAATACCCTATAGACGCCCCCTTCTAAAGGGCGAATGGGGATTAAGGGTCTCAATTGAAAAATTCTGCTGGTGAAGAATGATCATCACCACCATTTTAGTTCGGGAGCTACTGTAGAGACATTCGGTAATTTTTGAAAGCAGGAGAGATGAAAAATGAGAATGTCCTCGCCGGGACTCGAACCACGGACCTCTCGAGACGCGTTGAGTGTGTTTCACCATTACACCTTGAAGGCATGCTAAGAAGGCTGGAGAAATACCTTATACGTTTTAAATAGAACTGAGAAAACTATAACTGGATAAAGTGCAAAATCTATAAAATCCATTTGCTCGATTGCAAAACATACCTCAAATTATTATGTATAGTTTGCATAAGCACATTAAAGTAAAATTTGGAGGAGGATATAAGTCCTGGTTTGGTATATTTAATTATGACAAAATACGCTAGGACAATTTCGCTAAAGGGAGGAATGGAAGCTTTTTTAAGAGAAACTGGCTTCTGTCCACGTTACGCGGGGAGTCGAGGACAGGTTTTTTTTTTCCTATGATAATTTGTAACATGTGCCCTATTCATTTAGAAAATTCATTTCATAAATATTTGGAGAAATTAAAAATTTTAATATACATTCCTTTTAAGTTTGATCATAAAATGTATTGTTGACATAAATATAACACTGAATATTTACAATTTTTTGTTCAGAAAACACGAGCCAGGGCCTTTGGACACAATGCACGCACTCGTGTAACTTAAAGGAGCGCGTGTGCTTCCAGCTTACGGTTGGTCTTTAATTTTCGTAAAAAAAGTCATTTCAAGATTTTGCATTTTGATCTTGCAATCACTGATAACATTGATTCCATCATTTTTATTAGATTTCATTATTATTTATTATTTATTAGATTTTTATTAGATCTTATTTTTATTAGATTATTCTTTAAAGCAGTCTTATAATAACTACCCCTGACCTATTTGAAACCCAAATTCTTTCAACTGTCTGAGTTAAACCTTTTAATTTAATTTTAATTTGAGAAAATGGAAATTTTATAATTACTATACTTTTTTTTCACAAGGAAAAAATTTAGCGTCTTCATCTACATGTAAAAAACTTCAGGACAAACAAGAATGAATGGTTTGTTCAGAAGAAGTAGAGGTACAAATCAAACATCCACTCGGATTAGTCTTCCTTTATTCTAACTGAGATGCTTGAATTCTTTCTTCCATCTTGGTCTTACGTTGTAAGGTCTTCTCGTGAGTTTCCATGTCGATTCCTAGAAAGAACATTTTTCTTGATATTTTTGTATCGGTTAAAAATATCTTTTGGCTTCAGGAGCTTTTGTCTAAATTGACAAAAGCAACTGAAAAGATTTTGAATTTACACTGTAAGATATTGAAGCGTTTTTCTCGGCTTCCTCTCTAAATGAGAAAACGCTTTTTGAATTATTAAGTTTAATACCCTTTTTTAAACGTTTCATAATAACATTGTATTTGCTACCAAATTTCTTCATTTATGTAATAAGAATGTTATCTTCCATAAAGCTTGGGTTTTCTTTATAAATGAGAGAACAGCCAAATGTGTTTTGCTTAGGTTTCATTAAGGGTTCTTGTTGATTAAACAGACTTTGGTGCTTCAAAAAAGCAACATTAAACATGTAAGAGATTTAACGCTCTTGCACAGGTGCTTTTACAAGGGGCGCGGGAGACCAAATTTCACCATTGGTCGCGTAGGTTTAGTTTCACTTCACTAGCTGTTCAACTCTAACCCAATTTTGATATAGAACATCTTGAGTGACGCTTCTAGAATCTTCTACCCCTCTTCCCTCACCAAATCACTCGAAAAGACTTTCAGCTGGCCAGAATTTGAGTTTAGCCCCATGCTGTATTGACACTAATCACTTGCATACAACTATGCCTTCTCAGGAATTCGAATCTGGGCCACTGGTAAGACAGCCAGCCTCGCTTAAACATTTTACCGATCATAGAGTAATAACAGATTAAAAACTATATGAACAATCTTGGATTTGCCTGAGGCAACCACCAGTGAATGTCAACATTCACATACTCGCTTGGTGTGTGTCCAAAATATTTTCCAAATACTCTTATTTATGACTTACACCAGTGAATGTCGACATTCATCATGTACTAATGGTGAATGTTGAATATATGAGAATATTATATTTTCTTCTCCGTAATTCAGCCGCGAAAAAACACACAAGTACTTAAAAGACACAATACATTCAAAATGAGAAAGGAAAATAATAGAAGTTAAAAAACTTACTTAATTATACACTACGTTCTAAATGAGAAAATAAAATAATAGTAATAAAAAACTTACTAAATTACGTGATTCATATCTGATTAATTGCAACAACTTAAACTATTATGAGACTTTGAATTGCACAAGAGGCCCTTGCTTTTACAACTGCATTTATGGGAAACAGCCAGTCGCCTCTCTTTACGACCTACACCAGAGCATATCTGTGATTGTCGACATACACCGGTGAGGGTCCGAATGTACAAAAATGCAATGTTATATTCGATCTTTCATCGACGTATTTGGTGAATGTTGACATTCTCCGGTGAAAGTCGACATTCTCCAATTTCGGTCTTTCACAGTAACATTATATATGCCATGTTTTAATGCGAAGATGAAGGAATGAGGTACTTTAATTTCCAGTAGTCAAAGGTAATTTACTGAGTAGTTAGAAGGATGAATGTATAAAAGAAAAACTTCCAGACGTAGCCCTTTTGAAACATAATTTTATTGCAGGATAATTCCCATAAGATCATATTTCTGTTGATAAGATATTTTTCAATCGTAGTTGAATACAATAATTTCCATGTACACGGGTTTCAATGTATGACGTCATCTTAGAGAAGTAAGCAGCAGCATGGATGAGGAGCGTCTTGCCACGAGGAAAGCTTAAGCGAAAAAAGAGGTTGTAATTTAGAGGAAGAAGGCAGAGGGACAAAACTTTCAGTTCGAGTCAAAAATGTTTTGGTTTACAATTATTTGATTAGACAAGGCGTGTTTGCATTAAGCGATACATAACATGGAAAGATCTCGAATTTGGGAGAACAGATGAATTTAAGGGGAGAACAACAAATTTAGAATAGTCAGTTTTAAGGTTGCTAATTATTTCTTTAAGCAGCCATTGTATTTTGTTATATCTTACATAGATATGTACATATGTATAATTTATCTTAAAATATAAGCTGGGATTATATTCGAGAGGTTTTTTCG